>JAOTRH010000013.1:9144768-9200406 GCA_034768845.1 Heliamphora exappendiculata | reverse complement strand
GTGGTTTTGATGTATCAGAAAGTAGAAATAGCGTAATATAAAAATTCAATACATAAATTAGAGAAAAAAAAACCCAATATATTGAATACAAAATATACACTAAGAAGAAACTCACTGGGAAGCAGCGCATCATATAGAGAAGGGGATTTGAAGACAGGTCTAGCCCATCCACATGATGCTGACTAAAAACGGCAATGCGAACCTGTAGAGACAGAACAACATTAGTGGCTAAGGTTGCAAAAAGTCCAAAAATTCTGGAGAATCACAAATTTCCAGTATCATTGCCCATCACAGAAAGTAAAATTCAAGTTTTGCACAACTTAAAAGGTGAGACATAAGTGGATAAGGCATTATATATGTATACACAAACGCTAATAATGAATATTTGACAAGAAGGCCAGAAGTACATGGACTCCTCTCGTGGTGGCATTTACAACCATCAATTGCTGATGCATCATAATTATCAATCAATTCATGGCCTTAGAGTATACCCGTGCGTCCCTACTGAAATGCTTCACTGCTTTCATCTTTTGGGGTCGTGCTTTGTCAAACCTTGAGCTGAATGTCCATGGTTCCTTTCTTGGCTTGCTTAAGTTTGTGCTTTCTAACTGTGCCTACAGTGGTTCAATTGGGGGATGTAGAATACCCGGTCTCCGTTTTTCACCCATCTCTTTTCCGGATATGAGGTGAAGTGTAGCTTTTGAAGCTCATGTCAGGCATGGGCGGCCATGTGGCATCAAGATGGATTTGGTGGCCTGTGTTCATGCTTTGGTGGAGGGTTTCTTAAGGGTTCTGTTCTTCTATCAGTTTGTAAGCCTACTGTCTCTGTTTCAGAGGAATTAGTAATCAGCCGGATCTAACGATATTGGGTCCAGTGAAGAATTAGCAATCACTGATCAGTGTGTGAATGTGGCGCAATGAAGGAATTTTGGGATGTGCTATCCAGATGTTTTTCAAGCCGTTCCCATTTTGTTGCTCTTAGACACGTGAAGGTGGAAGATGAGTGGTGTTATAGAGCTTTCACACGCGTGGCAGGGGGTGAACTAGAGTTTACCAGGTTGACCAGCCTACCAACCTGACCTCTGTACGATTAATGACAATAGGCTTACTACTGGATTATTATCAGATAAAATCTGAGATGTGTTCTGCTGCGGGTGGAATTTTCACAATTTTTGGCCTCTTTGGATTGTTGTCTCACAGGCATTCCTACTTTGAACAACTAGTTTCCATTCTGTTTGTCAAAACGAGTGGCATGGATTAATTCAGTTAGGAGTGCTACGAAGTGGAGTTATGCTATACAAACATATAACTCTAAAAATGACAGGCACCTGTCTAATTGTGTGAGAAGCTCACCAACACATATCGAACACTTGTCTAAATGTATCTTGGTTTTAATTTTATTTTCAAGAATAGGACACTTGGGGAACACACGTGCTGTGACACCGGACATTTTTTTAAAAAAAATTAAATTCCTAACAAAGCCTTATTTGTAATTTAAAAAAAAATTAGCCCAAAAAATTACATCTATTAAAAATTCTAAATAACAAAAGACCGAAACAAAAATTTATGCAAATTCTGTCTGCACGATAAATCATAAAATAACATTAAAAGTTTATCTCAAATTTTTAGAAATTTTCGGGAATTAAAATTTTACATCCATCAAAAAATACCGGTAATTCGTAAATTCCAATAAAAATTATTATATAGCTAGAAAATTATAATAAAAATTCTAATTATACAATAATTCACGAAAATACAATAAAAATTTATACCTAAATTTTTAAATTTTTCTAAATTAAAAATTAAACATAAAAAAATTTACGATATATTGTCTGAGCCTATTTTTTTTAATGGGGGACAGCTGGCTTAAAGCCACGCCTATAAATAGCCAAGCTATTCCATGATTTCTCCACAGCATTCGAGTGAATCCCCTCTAGATTGATTGGTTTATACATGATATAATATATATAATCTTATAATAAGTTGTTGAAGCTAACAGCTTCAAGGAAGAAGAAGCACCATAGAGGCACAGCCGCGCCTCCACCACGACCATCGTCCACCCAACGCCGGCGCCACTCCGGCTACCACCGTCGCTCCACGCCGGCATCCTCTCTCCAGCAACCTCCACCTGGCCAACCAACGCCGGTCTCTCTCTCTCTCTACCGTCTCTCTGCGCTCTCTCTCTGACACACACACATACACACACACACACACATCCTTCTCCCCATTTTCTCTGTATCTCCTCTTTCTCGCACATCACCGAGCATTTCTCCCATTTTTTAATAGCCACTGTTCTTATTAAAATGTAATGGGTGCGTGTGTATGTGAGGTGGTGTGTTGCTGTGTAAAGGGATACTCTGTGTGGGTGTGGGTGTGGGTGTGGGTGTGTGTTTTTTTTTTTGGAATTGTTGCATTATTTTTGACTTGTTAAGGAAACCTTAATGTTACAATTTTAACAATAAATTTCATAAGATTTGGTACTTCCACATATTATAACTAAATCCAAGAGGAATTAACTTTTTTTATAAAAAGATATTAATAGAATTTTATGAAAAAGAAATGTTAAATATTTTTAAGGACTTTAAAAATGTAAAATTAAAATATAGAATTTTTATTCTTTATAGAATAAAATATTTTTAAAATTTTTAGTTAAATTTAATCAAACCTTTAACTAAATGAGTATTTTAAAATAAAATCACTTAAAAGATTTTGTAGATAAATTCACTTATCATACAATCAATCATTTTTACAAGTTCTATGTTAAATAATTAAATTATAGCATTCTGTCACACATTTCATAGTATAAATTCACATGTAATCGTATTAAAATTAATATTCTAGATACTACGTAGAGTATTTTCTTGCTGTATTTTATTTTTGTTAATGCGGATACATGGTTACTTTTTACACTCGAGCTTAGAATTAAGCTATTTCCTCTTATATTCTACAATTTTACATGTTGTGCATTATTCATATGTTATTTCTGTAACTTTAAATTTTATCTTACAATTACTTCAATAATTATTATTTTGCTTAGGTCAATTTACACCAAAACTTGTACAGATTAAAACATTTTGTTTCAATAGTCAAATATATATATTACATTGATATCCAGTTTATTAACATTGTGTATTTTATCATACGACTACACATCATTATAAAGTTATATAATTCTTTCTTCACTTATGCAGTACAATTTAGGCAGATTTTTCTCGCATACAATATTCACGATTCAACTAATAAATCTTGTATTTAATTGCATTATTTACAACTGCTGATATATACATGACTTATTCCCACTTATTCATATTTACACATAAAAAAATTATATCTTATAAATTCTCAATCACATATTCATTTGTACTAAAGTTATATTTTTTTTCATTTAAACATCCTTTTTAGTATTAAGCTAAGATTTTAAATTGGTTCTTATGAATAAAGGTATGCGATTTGTACTGAAGCTAGTATTTTTTTTTTGTTTAGATTTGGAATTATTGAGCAAAATTACTGACTCCTGTGAATGGCAGGTGAGTTTTTTGATATTTTGGGTTAGTTGAGTTTTCGATTATCGCTTTATAATGATTTTGAGGTGCACCACAATTATATTGTTAAAAATAATTATGAAAATATGATTTATAAAAGTGAGAATGATAGTATAAACGGCGTTTCGGCCGCTGGGGGACGATAAAGTATACCAGCGAGGTGATGTAATAAGAGCGACGGGTCACGGCCAGGTGACTAGGAAATGATCATTTTTCACTGCAGGATAGCTTCCCGAATTGCTGGTAAAATCGTTTAATGGTATATCATTCTAAAATAAAAAGCGGGTAATAACTCAGATATCAATACACTCACACTAGCTTTGCTAATAGTTTATTTAAACCCATGTTTCAGGTGATGCTTGAAAATGAACCAGCTAGATGGATGCTTCCCATCTCCTATTATATCTGTCATTTTACATTTTCCATGTGATGTATTTATAACATTGGTTGATGTGTACAGTTTGAATCATGCAATAAAATGCTCCAGAAAAGGTTTTTGAAAGGATCTATGGAATGTTTCCTTGTGAAACTTTATGGAAAAAAAAGTGTTGTTTATTCTCAAATTATCTAAAAGAGTATCAAAATAAGAGACCTCGGGTGGGTTTTGACTTATTGGTCGGTCACGGATGCCATGTTTAAAAATGGGTCGTGACATGTACATCAGCTAAACATCACCTAAACATGCACGAATCATTTTACAAATTTGAAGAGAGTAACTTGCGATGCAATAATAAAATGAAAGCAATGTATTTTTATACCCATTCTTCTCCTTTAATAAAATTGTTATTAACTTCTTTATTAGTAATTTAGTATATAGAACGTAAATTTAATTTCTTACTATTTGATATAATAAAATATAAATACTTTTGTGATGGCGAAAATTCAAGTAATTATTATTTTCATGTATGCATCTAAAGTACATATATTGATTGAGGTGTCCCAATCGTGTCAATGTCTTGTGTTTTTAGAAGAAAAAATCATTTCGACGTGTTCATGTTGTGTCATATCCATTTCTCATGCTCATACCTGTGCCACTAAGCTTATATGCTAATCACTTGCACATGCATTACTAGCGCCATGATTACACCGATGTAATAGCATTGAAGAGTTTTGGTTTTTACTTAAGAATGTGAAATTGAATAACAGGTGTTCACATGCTTCACTAAGTCTTTGTAATTCGCATGATTGAATGACTTCGTGATATTTCATTTCTTAATCTATGAGCTGAATTGAATGATGTTAATGTTTTCAATATTTTGAGCTTTGTATGAAAATTAGTGATGATTAATTGAGGTTAAACATGATTAATTAGAACAAGTGTATTTGATTAAACTCATTGTGATTAATTAAAATGGTGATTAAATCTGTTCGTTAAACGACTGGCATGAATTAATTCGGTTTACAAGGTGGAGTTATGCCATACAAACATATAAATATAAATGCGACAGACACTTGTCTAAACTTATCGGACACTTCCCAACCCACGTCAAACACTTGTTTAAATGTATCTTGTTTTTAATTTTATTTTCAAGAATCGGACACTTGGGGACTGTACATGTACATCACCTAAACATCACCTAAATATGCACGAATCATTTTACAATTTTGAAAAGAGTAGCTTGCGATGCAACAATAAAATGAAAGCAATGTATTTTATACCCATTAATCGCTTCTCCTTATATATTTTTTATGTTCACAAATTCTATTCCAAAACTCCTTATTTGTCTATGAGATAAATTTCTAACATATATATTAGAAATTGTTGTTCACTTCTTTTCTAGTATATAGAACAGAAAAATAATAACATACTATTCTGATATAATAAAATATAAATACTTTATGTGATGTGAAAAAATCAAGTAATAATTATTTTCATGTATGCACTAAAGTACATATATCGATTGACGTGTCCCAATCGTGTCATGTCTTTTTTCAAAAAAAAAAATATTTTGACATGTTCATACTATGTAATATCCGTTTCTTGTGCTCGTACCCGTGCCAAGCTTATATGCTCATGTAATACTAGTGCCATGATTACACCAATGTAATAGTCTTGAAGACTTCAGTATTTGACATAAGAATGTGAAATTGAATAACAGTTGTTCACATGCTTCACTAAGAGTTTGTAATTCGCGTGATTGAATAACTTCATGATATTTGATTTCTTAATCAATGAGCTGAATTGACTGCCGCAAAAGTTTTCTATATTTTGAACTTTGTATGAAAATTAATGATGATTAATTGAGGTTAACATGATTAATTAAAATAAGTGTTTTTTATTAAACTAATTGTGATCAATTAAAATGGTGATTAAATTTGTTTGTTAAAACGAGTTGCATGAATTAATTCGGTTAAGAGTGTTACGAAGTGGAGTCACGCCATACAAATATATAAATCTAAACATGACTGACACTAGTCTAAAGTTGATGGGCACTCTCTAACATGTATAGAACACTTGCCTAAATATATCTTGTTTTTAATTTTATTTTCAAGAATCGGACACTTGGGGAACGCACGTGTACATCACATGAACATCACCTAAACATGCACAAATCATTTTACAATTTTGAACAGAGCAACTTGCGATGTAATAATAAAATGAAAGCAATGTAATCTATACCCATTTATCCCTTCTCCTTTTCAAGTTCACAAACTCTATCCCAAAACTCCTTATTTGTATATGAAATAAACTTCTAACATATATATTAGAAATTGTTATTCACTTCTTTTCTACTATATAGAACATAAAAATAATTACTTACAATTTTGATAAAATAAAATATAAATACATATGTGATGTGGAAAAATCAAGTAATTATTATTTTCATGACGGCATCTAAAGTACATATATCGATTGACGATAAAGTACATATATCGATTGACGTTCTCAACCGTGTCGTGTCTTGTTTTTATAAAAAAATAAAAATTTGTTTCGACGTGTTCACACTGTGTTGCATCCATTTCGCGTGCTCATACCCGTGCCACTAAGCTTATATACTAATCACTTCGGCTTGCAATACTACTGCCATAATTACACCGATGTAATAGTCTGGAAGAGTTGAAAGAATGTGAAATTGAATAAGAATTGTTCACATGCTTCAGTAAGACTTTATAATTCACGTGATTGAATGACTTTGTGATATTTGATTTCTTAATCAATGAGCTGAATTGATTGATATTATGCTTTTTATATTTTGACCTTTGTATGAAAATTAATGATGATTAATTGAGGTTAAACATGATTAATTAGAATGTGTATTTGATTAAGACTAATTTGTGATTAATTAAAATGGTTAATAAATCTATTTGTTAAAACGAGTGGTATGAATTAATTCGGTTAGGAGTGTTATGAAGTGGAGTTATGATATACAAACATATAAATCTAAACGTGACACACTTGCCTGAACTTGTCGGGGACTCCCCAACAATTGTCGAACACTTGTCTAAATGTATGTTGTTTTTAATTTTATTTTCAAAAATCAATCACTTGGGGAACACACGTGTACATCACCTGAACATCATCTAAACATGCACTAATAAAATGAAGAGAGTAACCTAAGATGCAATAATAAAATGAAAGCAATGAATTGTATACCCATTAATCCCTTCTCCATCTTAAGTTCACGAATTCTATCCCAAAACTCTTTATTTGTTTATGAAATAAATTTCTAACATATATTAGAAAATCTTGTTCACTTCATTTCTAGTATACAGAACATAAAAATAATTACTTACTATGCTCATATAATAAAATATAAATACTTATGTGATGCGGAAAAATCAAGTAATTATCATTTTCATGTATGCATCTAAAGTACATACATCGATTGACGTGTCTCAGCCGTGTCGTGTCTAGTTTATTTTTAAAAAATGTTGTTTCGACGTGTTCATACTGTGTCATATCCATTTCTTGAGCTCGTATCAATGCATCTAAAGCTTATATGCTAATCACTTGGGCATGCAATACTAGTGCCATGATTATACGGATAGAATACTCTTGAAGAGTTCTATTTTTGACATGAGAATGTGAAATTGAATGAGAATTGTTCACATACTTCACTAAGACTTTGTAATTAGTGTGATTGAATGACTTCGTGATATTTGATTTCTTAATCAATGTCCTGAATTAATTGATGTTAATGTTTCTATATGTTGAACTCTGTATAAAAATTAACGATGATTAATTGAGGTTATACATGATTAATTAGAATAAGTGTATCCAATTAAAACTAATTGTGATTAATTAAAATGGTCATTAATCAAAACTAATTGTGACTTCATAACCTTAAGTATGATTAATTAGATTAATGAACATGATTAATCGTTTCTAGTGGACCGGCACTCGAGCACTCTACGACCGCCCCCACTAGCGCTGTAGGGCTGAGACTTGATGGGTTGCTAAAGATGTTAGGCTTTGTATAACCATAGCGGTGTTGGAGGTAGAGTAGATGCAGTCTAATAGAGAGAAGACTATAATGGGAGGAGCTTTGTATAACCATAGAGGTGTCGGAGGTAGGGTAAATGCAATCCAATAGAGACAAAAGACTATAATGGGAGGTGGTGTTCCTTGGCTGGTTTGAAGCACATGAAAAGAATCTAGCTAGCGACAACGTAATTTGGAAGAGGCAAGTGTTAACAAATTAGTACTGTTTGTGTAAGGAGGGATAGTCTACTTGTCTTTGTATTCATTGTGAGTTTACGAGGAAACAATGGGGGTTTGTTTTATTGCTTTTTACAGTAGATTGAGTTATTAAGAAGGAGGTAGTCGGTGGTTTCTTAGGTGGGAGAGGGGAAAATGTCAAGTAGGAGTAAGACGTGACTTTTGGTCCCTCTATGTTTAATATGGTTGTTGTGGTTGGAGCACAATAGAAGATCATTTGATGGGTCAGGATTCCGTTGTATAGATTGAAGGGTATTTGTGTCATTAGCTTGTATAGTTGGCTTTCTGTGAGAGAAACATAGCATATTTTTAATACGGTCGACTTTGTAAAGTCTACATGTGGATTGACTCTGTTTTTGTTGTGGTTTTTATAGTTAACCCCTTTTGTTTTATGAGAGTTTTCTCTCCCTTTTCGTATATGGAATATGGATAGCATTTTATCCTTTTATAGAATCTTATTTATTTATAGAAAAAAATTATTCATTTACTTGTCAGCTCACATTGTTCCTTCACATTTTATAGGTGATGAAGCATGATTAGGACTTCACTGTGTGTACATTTGTATACAAATGTACACAAAGTGGAGAGATAACTAGAGTTTTGTGCATCTCTTACATAATGATATCCAATGTGTTGCACATTAAGACCAAGCCTTTTGTTTTTTGTTTAATAAAATTAACGACTTTGTCCTAACAAGGCCTGTATCATGGAATGAAATTATGAGGTGCTGACACCTAACTTAGATCAATGAATATGAAATGCAACCCTAAACCAATTGTACAGATTCAAATTATGATTATTCCTTGATTATATTATAAATGTTCAAATTTAACATGTACACAACACTTCAATTTAGTCGGGCCCTAATAGCAATGCTACTTGTGGGTCATTCATCTTGACCAAGTGTATGACGTGGTTTAGGATTGTAACAAAGAAGCTAACTTGACATCACCAACCTTGTGGCATACTAAGAGTGAGCCACTCCTAGTATAGTTTTTAAAGCTAAAACTACGCAAACTATACAGGCTATCCTTGCATATAATCAATCTTTAGTTGTCAAAGTCAGAGAGAGAAGCCTTAACCAAGACACCATGCCTCAAATAATGTATCATGCCTGTCACTGTTGATACATAATACATTCCCAGAAGGACCGCTCCTAGAATCTCACCAATCATCATCCACATTAATAATAACAGACCTACTTACCAATAACGGCACATTATACAAAATACTGAGACGACATCAAATAGACACAACAAAGAAATCAAGGGCCACATTTATTACAGCAGCAAAGTGTACTGGCACCAAAAGGGGGGCCCAGAAATTATAGCTGCTCCGACTAATTAAATCTCAACCTAGAAATGAACTAAGAATTAAGTCCTGGGCCGCCGAACAAAACCACCATGTAGGAATTAGCACAAAGGAAAGGAAGAGTGACTGATCTAAATTTTAACAAGTGAAGAATGACATGGAAACAGAGAAATAGATGAAGTGGCGAAAAAACCTACATGCCCAAAACACTATAGGGTTTTAATGACTTGAGGAGATTTATATTTGGCTAAATTTGCAAAAAGATAAGGAGACTTCTTTCAGCCCATATCTGAACTTACTTTAACCATCAATTTGGTCATGGAATTTTGTGGCACAGAAGATCGAAACTGTTAAGCTCAACTACACTATCTAAAGTGAAAGTAATTCAAAAATCAGTGGAATTGAGGCTCATGGCCTCATTGGGCTTTCAGATGGAGGGTCAGGCAGAAGAGGAAGTAGGAAGCAGAGCATGAGAATATGGAGCCGCAAGTGAATGCAGCTTGCAAGAGGAGGCAGGAGTGGAAAAGGGTGGTCGAGTAAATGGTGTATGTCCAGGGCCGTGCTCAGTTTTCTGAAAGAAGTGAGGTACGACCGGGATGGAATTGGTTGAAGAGAGAAGTCAAACTGCAGAGATGTGAAAATTTGTATGAGACCTTCTGATTCTCAATGCAAAAAAAAAAAAAAAAGAGGGAAAAAAAATAGAAATACTTGGAATAATACCAGGCGAGATCTCAAGTTTTATATATATAGTTTTTCATATAAAATAGTCTTGAATTTGGTTAAGAAAATTGCATTGCAGCTATAGTCATCATGTTTGCATAGATAAGTAGGGGCCGTAGGAGAACCTTTGCAGACTGAAACAGGAGTTCAGTCTTGAAAGCATTTGGGAATGATATGTGAAATAGTTTTGCTGCAGTAAGATGTAATGAATATTGGTGCGTTGCAAGTGCATGGCTGAAGAGGGAATTTGATTTTCGGTAGAAAATGTCAGGAAAATAGTATTTTGTAAGTCCGAAACCTAAGCATAGCTCGACTAGAATGAAATATATTTTAAGGTGTTGCTATGATCATCTGATTCTATTGTAGCTGTCTTTGACAGTTGCACAAGATTTTCTGAAATTGTGTGTATCATGCACCGAGGAGCACCCCCCTGGTTGAGCTTGCTGGGTATTTGTAGTTGGTTCGTATGCCATTACAAAATATCTTACTGAACCACCCTCCAACAAGAAGAAAATAGTGGAAAAAGAAGTGATAGATTTAATTATCATTGAAGCAAATGAAGAAATTTCTAGCTTTCCCTTGAGGCCTACTATCCAAGGGTGGCAACTAAATTAATACCTTAGCCGAACGGAAAACTGTGCCCGAGCTTGGTTGCAGCTCCCCTGAAATTAACTTGAGTATAGTTGATTTTCCAATGCCATTGGGGCCAACCACTGCAAAACAAGTTGTATACTTACGCTGTGATCAGATCTTGGATTTTCCATGGGAAATGGAATTACTTATGCATGTCCAATTCTTCATGAGTAACTAATCAAAACAGGGATTTTTTTTTATAAATATTGTTCTCATTTTCCTGAATTAACCAATAAGAGAGTATATTTTTCGACCTTTTTCCCCATCAAAGCATCCTAACATTGATATTGAAGTTACTTATAAAAAATTCATTGATATTGAAGTGCTCTCAATCATAAAAGATGGAGTCTAAAATAGAACCCCATGAGATGACATTTTTAGAATTACAAAAGACGTTATTACATAAAAACACTAGCATATCTTTCAGTTATTTTTGAGATGTCCTGTGAGAGTGTCAAGTGATATGCTAACCCGCCAACAAATACATATAGGTAACCAATTAAGGAAATGACACCAATCAAGAAAATAATCCTTACTTGCTATGCGGCTGTCAAGATCTATCCCAAAATTCAAATTCTTAAACAATAACGGCCCCCCAGGATAACCAAAAGATGCATCACTGCAATCAAATTTATAAAACATCCAGTGACTCAAATAAGCAGCTGATCTATACATGTAACAATCATATTTGCAAAGCAGGGAATAAAATTAACATCAGTAGAAAAATGAGAAACAAATTATGCAGAAGCCAAAACTTCATACAATGTAACATGAAGACAATTAAATCACCAATTGTCCCAAAAGCTTTAAATGTTGAGAAATGGGCCCAACCAAACCTATCAAGCTATCCAACTCCCTTCGTCACGTGCAGTGGGGATGCAAAGGTGCATACAGCAAAGGAATGTAAGGCAAACGGAAATAAATGCAAATGGAGATATTTTAACCTAAGACCTTTGAGAAACCAAAGCCCTTATACCATGCTATACCACCAATTGTCCTAAATGCTTAAGTTGCTAGGAAATAGATCCAACAATGTCTACCAAGGTATCCAACATGCCATGACACCTTAAAATCAAGAAGTACCACTTGCAATTGCGAACCTGAAACTGATTATAGGTAGGCCCGGTCTGTCATCTGGAGAAGGGAACTCAAACTTGTAACTGCATGTCAGAAAGGCCCAAAAAACTATAATAAAAAACAGCTAAATTGAGAAATGGGAAGTGAAACTCGTCCTACATTAATAAAATTCCAGACATGAGTGTAAAGAATACAATCAACCACGTAAGAAATTGAAACATGCATGCACACACAGATAGAGATTAAAGGAAACAGTTCATACTCTGGGTCGTTGATAACTTCATCCACATGACCCATCCGCTCCAATGCCTAATGGACTCAATGAAAAATAAGGCAATTAGATAAATTCTAGACAACATGAATCACAAGGTTACTCGAGAGCTGGAGAATTAAATTAAACAACGAATTACTCCTTTACCAAATGTTACGTGACGTTAAACCAAATAACTGAAAGATACTCAACCACAACTGGGCCAAAGAAATCCAAACCCACACACTGCCTTTAAAAGGGCCAAACTATTGGAGAGATGGGGACTTATAAGGCTCATTAGGCCCTTTGGAAGGTTGTGTGTAGGTCTAGGATTCTGTGTGAGTGTTCATAGATGACAAGATATAAACATTCTACAAATACAACCAATATATGGGAAAAACTAGCCAATCTATAATATGACATTACTTGAGCTACACGGGTCCAAACATATCAAGCCAATCCTTAGAATCAAATCTGAATATAGAGGTATGAGCAGCCAACAAAACAACATTTAAAGTAACGGTAAAAGTACCTTAATTCTTGACTGGACAAGAGATGCACGCTTTGCGTTGTAGCGGAACTTATCAATGAAAGACTGCAGCATAAATAAATAAATAAACAAATACAGATTGCACGTTAGGCATTGTAGTTTATAGGATTTAGAAAAGCATAACAGAAAAATAAAAAGAGAATGAATCTTCTCAATTCTTTAGTTATCTGTGAAAACTGACACAATTCACCTCTTGCCATCAATAATTTAAGATCCAGGTGATATACAACTTACCAGTATCAAGTTTCAACACTCACAGAAGTCAACAACTTTTTACAGTTTAAAAAAAGGTGCAATATCCATTTCAGTTGAGGACTCTATCTATAGTATTACTTTTTTTTCATAATTTACTCACAATGGAGCAGTGAGTTTTTTTTTTTTTTACACAACTCATTAAAATTTAGCCAATACACATGTTTTATTCCAAAATCATATTTATTAAAGTTTGAATAGTTTTGGTGAATTTTGTTCACTTTATAGACATGAATCAACACATATATCATCATTTTTATAGCAGTTCTAAAATCTTTTTTTAAAGATAATATCATTAAATATGCAAATCTAACATAAAACAACCAAAATCTAAGATTCTAAGCTTACTTTTGTATAGATTTTGAACAAATTAAAAAACTAACTTTTTGAATTTTTAAATCATAATAATAAAAAAGTAATGCAACATTATATGACTTTAACCTAAAAAACCCAAGATCTAAGTATTCTAAATCTACTTTGCATAGATACTGAACTATGACTTTTTAAAATATATATATTCTTGGATTTTTTAAAAAATAAAATAATAATTAAAACATTAAATATACGAATCCAATTTAGAACAACCAAAATCTAAATATTTTAAACTTAATTTGCATAGACCTTGAACAGTAATATAAAAAATATTTTTTAAAAGTTCTACAAAATAATTAAAAAGTAACCCAACCTTACATATATGAATCTAACATAAACCAAACAAGAACTGAAGATGCTAATTAGCATAGAACTTGAACCAATTTCAACAACAACAAAAAAAGAAAATATTTTTGCATTTTTTAAAGTCAAAAAATTATTTAAATTTGGCAAATCAAACTTCACCCAAGTATGAAATTTTTGACAGCTATGAATACCTTTTTGGTGAAAAGAGTGAAAAAAATTGCACCCAAAAATGAATTCAATTGATTCACAGACCTAAGAACGACAGTTGTCGTAGTGGCCGGAGCAGCCCGTTATGGTACCGCTAAGACCTTTACGGTTAGTGTAACGGACTTTACACACGATATTTTTGTCACACTATAAATCGGCCGTACCAGAGATTGGGAGGCATTGAAACGTATACGTAAAAACATTACATAACAGTAAATGCCGATTTTTAAAACTATGTATCATATCATCAATTGTCAATTTTTTAATGGAGAGAAGGAAGTCAGATAGCCATTGGTGAGTCGGTGACTCACTCCACATAATATGAATACAGCTGTGCTTTATGGCACAAAATATTCTAAATAGTGGACATGGCTCCAATTGGGACAATGAGATGGAAAATTAGCATTACAAGAAAAGATTGTGCAAGAAACGATTTAGTTTTGGGAATTATAACTTAGAAGCAGCACTAGATAAAATGAAGGAAAGCTTTCAAAATGATTTACTTATATACATGCAGACTAACCAACACACCACAGAAGATAGATTTGATCCAATTTATGGTGCTACAAGGCCAGAAGAAATGCCCAAAAATACACAAGGGTGGAGGTAGTGAGCAGGGGGACATGATTGCCTCGATAATTTAAGTAGTGAAATGGCTCGACAAGAAATTGACTAAAAAGATGTGTCCACGCAATGTAGTGACTTCAAGAAGTTTCCATAAAGGCATGTTGAGTTGAGTTACATTCCAGATTAGATGAGATCTATGAAAATCCAAAGTGAGATTTTTCAGTAGTAATCAGTAACCACAAAGTTTATGCCACCATAGTTCTAAGGTTTTCTGAGATACAAAAATTTGATAAGTGGCAATTGTAGAACCATAAAATGAAATCATATACTCTATATGATCAAGATAGACACCACAAAAGAAAACCAAAAGCAAAATGGGGCGATAACACAAACCTGCATATGAGCCTTCACACGTTCATTTGACTCAAATGCTTTCTGTTGGTTCTTAAGCTGCTCCTCTCGCGTCCTCTCAAAGGTATCATAATCTCCTTTGTATGCAGTCAGTTTTTGCCCTTGCAGATGGAGAATATCTGTGACTACCTGAAAGAGAAGTTTCAAATGATTATATGACTAGAAAATTATAGAAGATATATCAGATTGACCAATAACGAAATAGCACTACTCTTCAATAAGATTGTCCAGGAGAATAGAAGTGGTACCGTATTCAAGAATTCTCTGGCATGAGAAACAACTATAAATGTTTTCGGCCATTTCAACAGATAAGATTCCAGCCACAAGACAGCATGAAGATCAAGATGGTTCTGCCACAGTAGAGGATATTGTAAGTCCTCTCAAATCGACAAATAAATGTGTTTCATGAGGGGCACAAATTACATGCAATATACCGTGGGTTCATCCAATAGTAATATATCAGGTTCAATGAATAGTGCGCGAGCAAGTGCTATTCGCATTCTCCATCCTCCAGAAAAGGTTTTTGTAGCTCTCTTCTGCATATCTGGAGAGAAACTGAGACCCTGAAAAATTTCAAGACCAGTAGTATATGATTCAGCAAAGAGGGATAAGAGATTGATAATTAAAAACCTTACAGCAGAGCTAAAATAAGAAAGCTAGCTCAAATGCGAAGCATTGTATACATTGCATAAAAACGTCAAAAGCATATTGTCTCCGTAACCACCCAACCAAATGTAGTATAAATTACAATTTCAATATTTTGTCCATCTACAGCAAGGATCATTAAGCACTCCAATTAAACTAGACGTGAGCTATGATGCGTTTCATGGAAAGAGGATGAGATATCCGAAACCTCAAACTAAGTGCTTTTTAAATAAATAAGCAAATAAATAGCAATTTTTAGAGCTGAAGTATGGCAATCTCTAAATCCTAACGCAAAAACTCAAAATATAGTTCACGAATCTTACCGCAAGGATGGTAGCTGCACGTGATTCTGCAGAATATGCATCAATAAACTCAAGCCTTTTATATATCTCTTCAAGCCTTTGTGCAGTAGCATTTTTGTCAACCTCCCCATTCATCTGGCCTTTATTCTTCCCAGTTTCATCCTCCAACTCCAATTCTCTCTGGAAAACAATGACAATATCGTCAGATAGGAAATGGGGGCACAATCTAATGCAAAACATGAAAATCAAAAACAGAAAATCAAAAACTACAACAACCATTACTCCTCTCTCACGTGAAAGAACCTATAGTCAACCTGTAATTCAAGTAGATGAGCTTCTTCTTCTAATAGTTGAGTTCTTTCAATGTCAGAGTTAAGAACACACTGCAAGGCTGTAGTATCATCGCCAACCACTTCCTGCTCCACATGTAATATCTGGCAGTTCTTAGGAATACCATCAATGGCATGCAAAGCCATGTACCTAAGGAAAGTTGTTTTCCCAGTACCATTTCTTCCTACAAGACCTGAAAAGAGAAAACAAAGCAATACAATACATCAAAAGGTAGTCGCTTTAAATATCAAAGTTATTTTAATACATTAAATATAATGTTCTTTATATGGAAATTTATTTTCACAACTTAAATACACTTGACAAAGAATAATGTATCCTCTTTCAAGCACATGTCAAATGAATGAATCTTAAGAATTTTGAGTCAACATATTATTTGGTGACGTTGATCCAATTAGAGATGCAAGCCTCAGAGGTACTATAAAATACATGATGTTCAATGTTCATCTCACACAAGTTTCAATCTACTTTTATGGGAGTTTGGACAAAAAAATGTCGCATCCCAAGGCCTCCCAACAACAAATTCATAGTACAACTATCAATTCTTCGTTCATAAAGGACAATTAGAATCTACCCAAGTGGCAGCTGGATAGATACTATTGGTTTATATCTGTTAAAATAGACGCTAAATATTTGCAAGCACCTAAGATATAGTGATATTGTCATCAACTGAGTAGTAAAATTCAGTTGAGTCATCTTGCTGCGTTAATTATAGGGAAGAAAACTATGTTGAAAAGCAAAGCAAACTCACCATAGTGCCTTCCGAATGAAAGTGTCACAGTACAATCGACTATGAGATCGCGACCACCCACGGAGATATTGAAGTTCTCCATATGTATATCCTTGACAACTGGCCCATCACCATGATTTACACATATAACGGGCATTCCAGCTTTGGCTGCTTCCATTTCTGCTAAATGTATCTGGTATTGTACCTGTATAATCATAGGAAAGCGATTAGAAAGAAAGCAATAACAAAGCCAACCCAATCTCCTGAATCAAGCACAACATCAACCCACAAGAAAGCTCATGCCTATCACTCAACCTGAACAGGACCAAGCAGTTAAATGAAATTCGACCCACTGGAACTTGATAAGGTCCAACTGCTTTTAATAACTAATCAAAACACGTTCACATCATATTGCTGCATTTTTTGTTACCTCCCTTTGGCGTTCATCCTTTCTCTTTTTCCTTTCAAGCTTCAATTTATCGCGTTCGGTTAGCACAGGGCCATCAATCACCTCCGGCTTCTTCTTTGGAACCTCCTCCTCATCCATTCCATCATACATTCTCAACGGTGTTGCAAGGCTCCTCACAGTTGGATTATTCTTAACCAACCCATGCTTTCCAAATTTTTCAGACAGTTTGCTACAAACCTACCATAAAGCTCCATAGCAATCACATCAAGATTTTAGAAAAATCGTGAGAAAAAGAGCGAGACTTATCTGTTGGGGTGGGGTAAGAACTAGAAAATTAAATATCATGTCACATCACAATTTACATAAGGTTTTCCTTTTTGATCCTTGTGGTTGCCAAGGAAAAATACAAAAAAGCTGAGATACATAGAACTCTTGAGTCTGAAGAGTTCTAGTACACTGACTACCAAAATAATACAAAAAGATAAATAAATAACTATTAAGACTTCGTTTGATTGTTTTAAAATGGGTTGAAGTAATAATCCCGGCTACTAATCCACCAGGGTAATACTAGCAATCCAATCCACTTGAATTGGTAATAAAATGACATTATTACCTTATTTTTTTCATGAGTTTGAAATATGTATTTATTTAATGTAGGGATAAAAAATTATAAATTTAATCTAATTCTAAGTGAAAAAATCAGACAAGTAATGATTTAATTCAGTGTCTAATTCGAAACAAATCAAACATAAAGAAATTAATCTGTCATTAACCTCATTCACCATCTTTATACTAATCCCACCCCATTGATCTTACTCAACTTCCACCGGTTATCAAATAAGCCCTCAGTTTCCCTTTTTTTTTCAAATTCAAACCAACCCCCCGCAACCAAATGAAGTCATCATTCTTCCAAATTCAATTGAAATCGGATTGAGAATAATAGTAGGCGAAGTGAGTGTCAGTTCGGTACCAGACGACATTCAGAATGGTCGGTGACGCAGCCGGAATCGACCAAGAGTTCTCCGAGGGCTTCGAAAGCGCCTTCTCCCTCGACGCCAAAATCGAAGTCTTCGTCGGCGAGGACATTGATGATGTAGTCGATGATTGGCTGATCCACGTCTTGAAATCTCCGACCTAACACTTCGTGTACGACGGTGCTCGCCACCACCGCCATCGTTGCGAACAGTACAAGGGTTTCACTACCTTCAGATGGATTTCGCGGAGGTCTGACACAAACCAGCAGAAAAAAATTTCAACACAATAACGCCTTGTTTGGCACCGGCTTTAAGACGGGTATAAAAAAATTTAATTTATAACTCAAATAAATTTTTATTTTCATTTGTCAAACTCGACTTTTTGTACATTTTATAGTTATGAACATTTTCAGTCTTTTTATTTTTTTATTTATTAATATAAATATTTTCTATATTTTCAAAAATATCATAACTTTAAATTATACATGCTTATTTTTTATAAAAAAAATATATATTTTTAAAATTTTAATTATTGAAATTTACCAAAAAAATTATTTATATTAAATATAAATTATATAAAAATTAAAAAAACATATAATAGTTAGTTTTTGCTTAAAGTTTTATAATTCGTTATTTGTTGTTTATTAATTTAAAATTACATTATTGTCTTATTAGCTTTTAGTTTTAACTCACTCACATAATTTATTAAATCAATTCATTTAATTTAATATAAGTAAAAATTTTAATTTAAAAGTAAATTACGACCTATGTATATGACTGCGAAAATAATAAATACTATGATAAATGATATTATGATAAGAAGACTAAATAATTTTTTTAATTCTCTTATTTAAACAAAAGTAAAGATAATTAATTTGAAAAATAAATTAACTTCTACTATTTTATTAAGTAAACACATTAATTGGTGTCTTGTCTATACTATTTCTATAGTATTTTATTAAGTTAATACCATAATTGGTGTTTTGAGACTCATCAAATATTTTATTGCGTTAAAACCCATTAAACATTTTATACCATAATTACTATCTTATTAAGCTCCAGATTATAATCGGT
Organism: Heliamphora exappendiculata; assembly: GCA_034768845.1. Taxonomy (NCBI): domain Eukaryota; kingdom Viridiplantae; phylum Streptophyta; class Magnoliopsida; order Ericales; family Sarraceniaceae; genus Heliamphora; species Heliamphora exappendiculata. The sequence continues at coordinate 9,181,066 of JAOTRH010000013.1, read as the reverse complement.
TGTACTTTTTAGCAAATACATACTTCTTTCTCTATCAATTTGTTTAAATAACATATGCAATTGTCATCAACCAACTCCTCACACCATCTCTTCTTTCAAATGGATTTACGTCTCTTTCAATATTTAAATTGATTAATTATTCAAAAAAAACATCCAAATTAATTTACATTTACAAACTTAATTCAACTTCTTCTTTTTTTTTAGTATATCTTCTGTATTTTATTTACATGTATTTGAGTTAGACTGAAGTTAAGAATACATAAAGAGTTTAATATGTATAGAATTTTATAATTATATGATAGTAGAATTTTAAAATTTTTCTATAAATAAGATCTCATAACTCTAATTATTTGTGAGTATCGAATTTTAAGATATTTTTAATTTTGAATTTGTACATTTTACATGTATAGTTGATTGTTTTTCTCATCAGTGAACATAGACAGATTGTGCCGAATCATATATATCGTTGTGTATTATTTTTTTATGTGTGTAATAATATTTGTTTTCGTTCGCGTTCGGATATTGGAGTTCAAATCTCAATAAGTGATATCAGAATTGATGGTAAATAATTTAAAGCCATGGAAAAATATCAGAACACATGTATTAGTTTTTATTTCGATTGGTATAAACTAAATAATTTTTTTATACAACAAGAAAGAAAAAAAAAAAAAAGATAGAAGACGGGGAAGGCGGCACTGAACCTAAGGGAATACTAATAAGGGGCCGCTGCACTGTTGGAATCTAAGATGGATAATCATAATCACGCCATCACAAAATGTGAAATTTGAAATTCAAAGGTTTGGATCTAATGTGGTGGGTGCGTAAAATTAATGATTTGAATTTCTTTTGTTATATTGGATCGTATATATAAAACAAATTCAAGACAGATGTGTAATTCAAGGTTTTCAGGCATCGCGGATTTATCGATACGATCAAAATTTTTTGATTCTAAATAATTTGATAAAATTGGACAAATCAGCATAGAGTGAGATTGATTAGCCTAAATCGATGGTGATCAGGGACAATCGAGTTTGATTGCGGGTGATCAGAGAAAATTAGGAATAATCTTGTTCAATTAATGGCAAAAAGCTAATCATTAATAAATGCATATGAGATTTTAGTTGCAGGCGGAGTCAAGTTAGACGGCGATTTTCTAATTTTACATATGATTAGCAACCACTACACCTCAATGAATTTGTGGAGTGACGACGGACACCTCGACGAATAAATGTCGGACATCTCGGTGTAGAAATACGGGTCATGCTGGTTTAAGCATAGAGGATTAACGACGATGACGGAATTGATATCGGTACTAGTTATCTTCTAGGTGGTTTACAAAATTTAAGTTAACATAAATATTATTATGTGTATGTCTTGTATTATGTGAATCTATATAATTAGTATTTTATTTACATGTATTTGGACTGCGTTAGAGTCATGAATTCGCTAGAAATTTAATATGTGTAGGATTTTGTAATTATATTGGGCTATAATTTTAGAATTTTTCTATAAATAGGACCTTATAAGTCTAGTTATTTGTGTTGAGAGTTGAGTCAAAAGGAGGTAGACATGTAAAGAGAGATGAAAACGTATCAGAGGTATCGGAGCAATCTCTGAAAAATGGAATTTATTTCAAAACTCGAATTGTGGGTACCGAATTTTAAGATATTTTTTATCTCGAATTTGTATATTCTACAGTTATAATTGAATGTTTCTCTTATCCATGGACCTAGGCAGATTGTGCCGAACCACGTATATCGTTGCGTATTTTTCTTTAATGTGCAATAATTTTTGCCTCTGTTCGCGTTCGGAATTTAGTGTTCAAATTCCAACACCTTTCAATTTAATTTTTTACAATTTTTAAAAATTCATAGAAATGGATTTATACTTTCACTTCATGCGGTTTAGCTATCTTCATCCTTAAGGTCCTCTCTATATCTTTATAATAATTTATAATAAAATAATAAAAGTTTTTAAAAAATGTTCTATATGTACAAAAATATCTCATATTGCACGTTTTAAGGCTGAGATATTTTCAATTAGGTGGCTTAGAAGTATTTTTGCCAATTAAATTTTTATATCCTAAAACACACACTGTCTATCTTAACCGTCTATTCACATCAGGCTTTTCTCTCTTTTTTTTTTTACTATCATCATCTTTGTTGTGATAATGTTTAAAATTATTTTATGTATTTTTTATTCGATTTTATTTGATTTAGTAGTTAATTTTTTAAATTTTATTTATATATTTAATTTTTTTGATTAATTAAATAAGTGGGTTTTGTTAATGGTAGATGTTTTTTTTTTAAATTACTATTTCTTTTGGATACAACTGCATGATATCAACGTTTCTGATTGTGTTAAGTTCTTACAATATTTTTCTTTATGTATAACTTTTTTAGAATAATAATTTTATTAGAATATCATATTGTTGCTTAGTTCTTATGTAAACTAAATTAAATCAAACTAGATCCTTTCTTTTGCTTGGTTTTTATTCAAAAATTAAATTAAATTAGTGCTAGAAGAGGTAAACACTAAATATGTTGTATAAATGAATTATTCAGATTGTAGTTAAATTTATTTTTTAGTATAATATTTTTAAATTTTTTATTATTAATCATTGTTCATAATTAATATTAAAAATAAATTACATTAAAAAAATGTTTTTAGACACAAGTGATTATATATACTTCCACATGTGTATAGGTATAAATATAAATATAGGAGCGCAATCAAAATTAAAATTGAGACAGAGTCGGGGTTGTGATACAATGAGAGGGGAGGGTGACGGCGAGACGGAGGGCAAAGTGGGATAGAGGGATAGTAATGGCGACATGGTAAGACGCCGAGACGCCGAGAGAGGTGTTGCTGGCTACTGGATGGGCTAGGAAGCAAAAGTGAGGGATTTAGAAGAAGAGTAGTTGGTTCAATAGAAGAAGACTTCTGAGTTTTCTTTGGAGCCATAGTTCAAAAGTTTAAAAGATTTGAGAGAAAAGAAATGATGATAAGGATTCTATCTTTAGCTATTTATAAGTTTTGTTTCTAGCCGTTTAAAGCGCGGGACCATAGACTCATGATTTAATTGGGTCAAATGATTTAAACTCAATAAATGAGGGGTATTATTTACACCATATTTCGTAAAAATTTATTGACAGATAAGAATTAGTATTCTATTGAGCGAAACAAAGATAATTTGATGAAGCATGTCGAAATAAGCCATATTATCAAGAAAAGTCCATGTCGAGCATTCAGTTAATTAATTAAGACAGATGCATTTGCAAAGACACTAGGCAACAAACTAGCAAAAATAAGAGAAAATAATTACCAACTAAAGCATGTAGGTCTTTATGCCACTATCAAAATAGTTAAAAACAGTTATCAATAATTTAAAAGTAGAGTAGTTACATTTTTGAAATTCAAGCAGAAAATTACAACACCTATAAACGAGCATGATTGTAGAGTGAATGAGCATCATCAACACTTGACATTAGCCTTTGTCTCATTTTTAATTTGTTTCAGTTTACGTTGTTGCATTCTTAGTTTCTTGCATTATAACATTTTCGTTTCAATTAACATTGAAATTCTTCTTTACTTTTGTTCAAGTTTTTGTGTTTTTTCAATTCTAAGTTTTTTTCGGTGAAGTTCTAAAATAAGGCGACGAACCACAGTACAATCGTTTGATAAGATATTCTCTCTATCAACATCTCGACGGGAAAGAGTTTTATTTGGTTAACAGATACCTAAGTGTTTTTAAAATTACTTTAATTAATCGCCACGATCTTCTCTTAGAGTACCATTTGTCATCATTTAAAATATTCTATGTGGGCATTCTGGATACTAAAATTATTTTTCATCAAGTCTTGTAAGAATTGGCAGAATATTTGGATAGAAAGTAACATCTTTGACAGAAAAAAATATTTTTTAGTGTAAACAATTGTCAGAGTATCATTTGGCCTCACTTATGTGGTACTTTTGGTAAATAAAAAATATTAGTATATATTATTAAGTGAGCATCTTTTATCCTGCACCAACCGAATAAAGAGGGTCGCAATTATCCTACCCAAAAATAACAACACCACATAAATAACATTACATAATATTATTAAACCACCGAATATAATTACTCCTAATTGACAAACAAGTGAGCCAAAATGCTGCGCTACGCACACGATATATATAGATATATACACATGCAAATCTTCATTATATGGATGCAGATAAGTTTGGCATAAATGCAGTGCAACTAAAAAGTGATTTGCAAATTGGCCGTTTCCTGAGAAATTAATCCCACATGCAAATTGGCCGTTTCCTGAGAAATTAATCCCACATGTGTATATAGATATATACACATGTAAATCTTCATTATATGGATGCAGACAAGTTTGGCATAAATGCAGTGCAACTAAAAAGTGATTTGCAAATTGACCGTTTCCTGAGAACGTGGCTGCCTCAAACTTTTGCACTGCTGACGAGTCGCCCAGATTCTTCTTCTTCTTCTTCTTCGTCTTCTTCTTCTTCCTCTCTCTCTCTCTCTCTCTCTCTCTCTCTCTCATTTTTTCATGTGTTGAGTTGCCAAATGTCAAGCAGGTGACAAAGAGAGTTAATCTTAGGTCCTGGTTGGCGTATTTAAAAAAATTGGCTTTTAAGACATTTATTTTTTTAGAAAAAAAGAGGGAAAAAAATAGATTGCTCGGAATAGTTTTAGATAATAAATTTTTTTTATATTTTTGCTTTATGCTAAAATATCTAATATATTATTACTTTTTGTTTTTAAATTATAGTATTTAAGATATTAATACATTTTTTTGCAGAAAGAATTGATTTTGTTTGTATATAAGTTTTTTTTCCAAAGAAAATTAGTAGTTTTTAGAGATGTCAAACACTATGATTTAAAAGTTAATAATTTTTTTTATTTATAAAAATAATTATTTTTTAAAAGATGCCAAACAGAACTATGAGATAAAACCTAAATCGAACCTCAATATTATGTATTCTCTCTTCTTTTTATTTATAGCAATTACGACATCCTATATTTTATTTTATAATTTACTTTATAGACACAAATTTAGTGAATTATACATCAACACTTAAGAGTATAGCTCATCAAACTAATTCTCTCTGTAAAATTAAACACAGAATATAATATGAAATGTATTTAAACTTTTTCTTTTATTATGAGCTTATTTTGGTGCAAGTTAGCATTAAAGCTTCCTCCCTCTCTCCCTCTCTCTCACATGATTGGGGAACTTGCTCTGATATCAGTTTTATAATTTAATCGTAATCGTTTATTAATTATTATAAACTCATTGTGCAATTAATTCATGCCAAATATAAGATCAATTGAACATTGTAGTTATATAATGTGGGTACATTTGTTATACATTTTATTTTTAAAATTTTATAAGATAATTATTTCTTTCAAATAAATATGCTTCGATCATATATATGCAGCAATATCCGATTGATTTGAGTTTTTAATTAAATTACATATTCAATGACTTTAAGAAAATAAACAATTCTTACCAAATTGTGGGAACACAAATTAACTTATTTTGCAACTCACAATAGGCTCCCAGCGTCCCACTCACAAATTCTTTTGGTCAAAAAACTTATCTCTCCTAAATAAAACATAAAGTATAATACGGAGTATATATACCAACCCTTTTACTTTTATTTTTGACCTTTCCTTCGGTGCAACCTACCATTAAAGCTCCCTCTCTCTCTCTCTCTCTCTCTCTCTCTCTCTCTCTCTCTCTCTCTCTCTCTCTCAGGCAATATTCTTCTCACAGCCATGGTGTCTAGAGGTACTGCTCGAACAGCAGTTGGTGTTCTAGGTGGGTGAATTTAATCTCATTAAACCACAATAAATAAATTAACATGTTCTTCATCTAAGGTTTGGTTGTGTAACATTTTTGTTTACTGCTTTTTGTTTTTGTTCTTAATTTTTTTGTAAACTGAAAATAAAAATATATTTGATAATTATTTTTATTTTAAAAAAGATATATATAAATAGTTTTTTAAAATCTATTAAATTCTTCTAAATAGAATAATTGTATTTTCACTTTATGTAAATAAATTTTTATTCTTTATTTCTTCTTCCATCACTTCCGACAACGAGTTTCGATTATCCCATCCGACCACCGTATCAGGCCACTCATCTCACTCTCACCACCGTCTTTGACTACTACTTTTCAGCCACCATATTTGATCATTACTTCCGACCACTATATATACACGGCCATTGCTTTCGACCACGCATTCGATGACCAGTTTCAACTACTATTTTTACCTCTTGTTATTATTACCGGCTAACATCTCTAATTATCACTCCTAGCCACTACCTTAAACTATTATATTCGTCCACAACTTTTGATCATTATTTTTTAAATATTTATGTACTAAACATGTTTTTATTTTTATTTTTTAATATAAATAAATAAAATTATATTTTTTATTTATTATAAACAAAAAATAAAAATTTAAACGTTACCAAACAATTATAATCTTTTCCATTCTGTAATCAGAACTGACAGAAGTTTGTTTCGTTTTCTTTCAGGAAACATCATTTCATTCATCTTGTTCATGTCACCACTGTAAGGCGCCCTAATTCCAGCTTTTCAAGGGAAGTGATATAAATACAAACACTACCCTCTAGCTTTTTTTTTTTTTTTTTTTTTGGTATTATTGCCTCTGTTAAGTAACAAAAGGATGGTCAATTTAGTTTCTTTTAACTCCATAATCCAATGATTATAAGGGGGTGTCACAATTTAATACCATCATTAATGAATCAAGAATATCATAATCTATATAAAAAGTGAAATTAATTATTAGGCATTCTCGACGACATTATTTATGTGATAATTATCGTAAATAAGAAATTTTATAATATACGAAGTAATGTATTTTATGTCTTTTACTTGGTTAATTTTTGGGAGAATTAATTTTGGGTCCTATTTAATAGACTTTTTTAGGGACGTATTCTTACCATTTTTTTGACTATTTCATGAAGTGCATTTTTAAAATTTATGATTGCTTTTGATAAATATACCTCTCTATTACTCTCTAATAGATAAGAATATAGATATATAGTTTTTTTTATTTTTTGAGAATTATTTCTCTTAGAAACAGAAATGATTTGTGTAAAATTTTGAAACAAAAACTGTAATAGTTTGCGACCTTGTATACGATAACAAATTCATGGATCAAAGCTGATGTGGCTTTTGAATTTCATATTAAATAGGTGCAGTTGAAATTGCAAATTTGTAATATGATTTCAATCTTATCGATGACGTGTTTAGAATGGGTATTTTAATTTAACATGCGTTAATTGCGACAAATAAAATATTTATTTTTTTATAGAAAATTAGACAATATTTTCAAATAGATTGAGACAATATTTTGTTAAGAATGAAACGTTTTTAGTTACACATAGAAAATGTCTTATTTTCTCACAAATGAGATATTTTTACTTCCACATAAAAATATCTTATTTTGTTTGTAGAAATAAAATATTTTCATACCAAATGTATTTTTTTGGCACAACTAATATGTAGAGGATTAGGATAGGGATCTATTGGTCCCGTACAAGCTAGCTGTGATGTTAGGGGTGGATGCCACGTACGTGCCTGCACAATAAAGGGGTGAGATGCCCACCGGTGGCTTTATACCGGTAGATCCTCCGACGATCAAGTCAGGCAAGGAGATTTAGTGAGAAGGAAGAGCCTAATAGTAAGTTTCAGCAGAGTTTTGGCTTAGTAAAAGAGAGCATACATTTCATCTTCAACTTGCTAGCTATTTATAGGTAGAAAAATACTTGACCCGCTCATGAAGTCCGACCCGACCCGAGCAGGTCGGTTTGTACCTATTCTCTTTGATCAATGCATAGCAATTAATGTCTTGATAGTGACTTGTCAGTGCCATAATTGAATATCTCCGCAAGATATCTATGCAAATGCCTTTTGTCATATCTGGATATCCATCAGCATCCAGGTCTAGCTTCAGGCCTAATTTGGGCTAGGGTTAGGCCACCCCTACCTGACCATTTTACCCATGAGTTGGCCAATTTACTACCGATGTTTCATCTTCGTACTACATCTCGGATCTGTGTACCGCGAAACATGACCTTTAGGATCGTCCATTTAGCTCGGAACAAGGTTTAGGCGGCTCATCTTGCTCGACTATCAATGCCGAGCATCACTCATCATGGTGCCGGGCATCATGCCCTCAGAATTAGGAGCCGAGCTACTGTTTTGAGCTCGGGCTTAGGCCTTGAAGTCTCAAGAGCTCGGGTACACCTACGTATAGCTCGGCATGATGCCCGACTTGATGTGGTCATGCCGAGGATCATCCAATGCTGGTGTGGACTGCTGCGCTGTACGGCCTTCCACGTGTGCTCCACGTGGCTTCGGTCGGAATTTGATCCCCCTCAATTGCCCCCATCATCTTGCCGTTGCTCGAAAACTCGAGCAGCTGTAAGATGATGTGATGCTCTTGCTCAATCTGTTACTTTGCCCTTTGGTCGGCCGGCTTGTTGAGCAAGCTTCGCTGACGTACTGCCCCTTAGCTGTCTTTGCTGCCACGTGTTGAGTCCCTACCGGCTCTGCGGCGCATTTAATACGTGCGCCGTTAGCTGTATCTCGGGTACTGGAACGTCAATGGAATGTCGGCCGTCATATCAATAAATGTCAACCATTTGGCTTAATTACGACGGTGATTTGCTCGAATTTTTCGATCCGACCAAAAATTCTACTCGGGATCATAGATCTGACGATGGAGATTGCTCGATCAAGTGATCCAAACACCAATGATGTGAGTTCAATCGCCATGAGTTGCTCGGGCCACCAACGCCGCCTATATTAAATGCGCATTAAATGCGCAAGGCAGGCGTCAAAGCACGCGCCATAACTGCTAGCCTTTAGTGCTTCATTTGAATGTCTGTGAAGCTATAAAAGGGGGAGGGTCTTCCCCTCTCTCCTTTTTTACGAACCATCTCTACTCCCAAGACTAAGGCAATTTTCGACGACCACCACCTCTGCAACTCCGGCGGCTGCCATTCCTGCTACTCCGGTGACTTTCAAGCCTCCAAGAGACTTCTTCTTTCAAGGTTAGCATCCCATTCTTTCCTGTTTCACCCCTTTTGTGGAAAAATCTATGGCCCAAGCTGCCGCAGTAGGGGTTAGGCCCACCGGCTTATGCCCCAAATACCCTGGTGCCACCGCTGCACACCCGGAGGTGGCGGTGTTGCCGGGGTAGCACCTGCGGTTATACGTATATACGCACAAACCTAAACTTTCTCTTTTTGTTTTTATTCTTCTTTTTCTTCTTTTTTCTTCTTTTTTTTTAGAATGGGCGTCTTGCGAAATATGTTGACACACCAGAGGCTTTGGCCATGCTCTGCCGTGCTCGGTCTATCCTTGATGATGTCAGCATACGTCAGGCCACTGGTGAGGAGACCATGACCGCTGGGGAGCCCGAGGAGTCGTTTTTCCGCTTGTGGCTCTTACAGAGTTCATGGTGGAATTCCCTTTCCCGAGCGTCCCTAGGGAGGCGCTTTCCTTCTACCGACTATGCCCGGCGCAGCTCACCCCCAATTTTTTCTCGGTATTGATGGGAGTAGTGCTGTTGAATCGTTACATGGGCACCAATCTCGGTGTCTGGGAGATTCAATATTGCTATTCCATCGCCGAGATAACCAAGGGCCTGAACAAGTATTATCTGAAAGCCAAGGACAACCGAATAATCGTGCGCGAGCTCAAGAACTCCCACAAGGGCGATCTTGAGGATTTCGTGGTGATGGGGGGAAATTGGAAGCTCGGGCCTGGCCCCGTTGACCCCCTTGCACGGCTTTGTCCGATCAGGCCAAGGACCTCAGGTACCGAGCTCCCTTTTTATCCCGCCCGTTTATTACGTGTATTTTGAACCTTTTGATCGGGACTAACATAATTTCCTTTTCAGGAGCTTACTGCAATACTTCGGCTACTCGGGACAGAAAAGATCGAAGGGACAGCCGCATAAACTACGAGCATATAAGGCGGGTGCTCGGCGGGGATCACGGTGTGTGCTGCTTCTCGAGACTTTTCAACGGAGTTCCTGTTCGTCCGAAGGAGCTTGCTCAGCACCTTGAACCATACGACGCAGCTCAGCGTGTAGAGGACCTGAGCAATCGGGTAACCATATCCAGTGCGGCGAGTTATCACAGATCTTCTACCTCTAGTTCAACAAGCCGAGTAGTCCTTGACGTGATCGAGATGTCACAAAGGAACTTGTTCAACTTGCTCGGGAATGTTCTCGGGGTAACTCCACCCGTCCGACCAACGAATGCTAGCACTTCTGCACAGCCCCCGAGATCAATCATGACGCCGCATCCCATGACTGCAGTTCCAATACCTCAAGCTCCTCCGCGGACCTCAAGGAGGAGGAGCTCAACGTTTGAAGTGGCCGAACGGGAAGTACGCTGCCGCGTTGAGGCTTCTTCCTCACAGCCAACTACGAGCCGAGCTGAGGACCCGCCTGCAACGAAGGAGCCACTCATCCTATCGCCGTCCTACCGTGGAAAGGCCATATCCACCCTCGACTCGGTACAGGAGAGCCACCACGTGGCTTGGGCCCTGGCCAAGAGCGTGCGTCTCCAGAAAGACAAGGACTCATTCGCCGCCATCCCGTCCTCCTCACTGACAAAGAAAGCCGCGCAGCACATTATTGCGGTAAGGACTGAGCTCACCATCTGCATCACGTTTCTTGCACGTTCCTTGGACTCTTTTCTGTCTGTTTTCTAATCTTTTGATGCTAAGGAGGGCCTCCAGATGGAGATGGAAGCTGCCGCTCGGTGCAGTCAGCAGCAAGAAAAACACGACAAGCTCGGCGTTGAGGTCGAGAAGCTCAATGAGGACATCAGGGTTCTCTAAGCCTAGGTCGGCGATATTTCGACGGGCAAGGAAGATGTTGAGATCCGTGCTACTCGAGCACTGGATTCGATGAAGGAGCAAGAGTCAAATCTTGCCTCAGTGATCGGGGAATTGGACGCGGCATCCAAGGCCAAAGCCGCACTGGAGCAGGAAAACGCTGAGCTGAGAGCAGCCAATGCCCGAACACATAAGGAGAGGTACGACGAGGGCTTCAACAAAGGAGGGGATATCTACGAAGCTCAGGTCATGAGCATGTAGAATCCTCTGTTCAAGATGGGTTGGGACTCTGCTCTCAACGCCGCGCTCGTCAGCTCGAATTTGAGAGCAGAGTAGCAACTGACTCTATACCCGGGATCCAGCCAACCATCGCATTCCCCGATCAGCTGGCACATCTGCTGGGGAATGCCATCCCTTCAGGCCTTGTGGTCGAGGCACTTCCCACCTCAACTGCTCAGATGAACCCACCACCACCTCCTGTTCAGGACGAAGATATTCCTCCACCTCCTCCAACTGATCCTACCGAGCAAGAGGCAGAATTTGAAGAGCTAGCGCCATTATGGCCGTCACACGGGACCTCGGCCACCGATGCTACTGTGGACCTCACTCTTGAGGAGGAGGATGCTGTGCTCGAGGAGGTTCCTGCTTAAGAAGTGGTGGGACACGCAGCCGGGAAGGAGCAGTTGGGGCCCGATCAAGCGACAGCATAGGGCCTTTTATTCTTTGTACTGTCTTTCTTATTTTCAAATTTTTCCAAGTTCACGATGCACGGCCTCGTTTCCTTTTGTGAGGTCGACTCGTGTTAAATGTACTTCAAGCTTTTCATGAATGAAATTACAATTTTACTTCTGAGCCAATATATCTTGTTCAGCGTCTCATAACGGTTATTCTTGTAATGCTCTTGCATTTTCCTTTTCTTTTCACGCAAGTATATGAAGCTCGGATTCACACTACCGGGTGAGGTCGGACAATCTCTAATCACCTTGAGATCACACCGAACTAAAATTCTTAACAAATTCACAAGATCACCCGAACACCTTCTATACATTTCAGTTGCGCAGTGTATATAAATGAGCAAGTCCCCATGGTTGGGCAAAACCTCACAATTTGCCGAGCAAGTCCACATGCGCTCGGTATTGAGATGTAGACATCTTAAAATTTCTTATCATTCATGCTCGGTTTAGTCTTCCCTGCTCGGTTGTACTCGCTAATCAGGTACCTATGACTTAGGTCAGAGATGTAGAAATCTCAAAATTCCCAAAGTCATTCAAGGTCGGCTTGGCTTTTCCTTGCTTGTCTAATTTGGACAGCTCTAGCCGAGCTATGTAGCACCTATCCGAGCGAGGGAGTTTCGCTTGCTTGCTGCACGGATACCCAAGCGCGAATAGTTTTAACCGAGAAACGACCCTGCTCATTTCTTACGCCTGTTGCCCAGCCGAGCTATGGCTTTCTTGCCCTGGCGTGGCTCGAGGCCACCGGGACTTTTGATGCCTAGCCAAGCTAGGGCTTTCTTTCCCGGGCGTGGCTCGAGGCCACCGGGACTTTTGGTGTCTAGCCGAGCTAGGGCTTTCTGTGATGTCTTCAGCCATGCACAAACTGTTGAAAAAATTCTCTTTATTCACCATTTCGAACAACTTTACTGCCGACACTAATGATAAAACTTTCATAAATTCTGGGCATTCCATGGCCTTGGGATTTGCTTTCCTTCCATGTCTTGGAGTCTGTATGCTCCCGTGCCAGCAACTGAGGTGACTTTGTACAGACCCTCCCAGGTCAAACCTAGCTTCCCATCAAGGGGGTCCTTTGTATTAAGGAGGACCTTCATGAGGACCATCTCACTGACCTAGCAACTTCTCTGATTCACCCGCCTGTTATAGAACTTTGCAAGTTGTTGTTGGTAGGATGCCAGTCTGACCAGCGCCTACTCTCTCATTTCTTCGACCAAGTCCAGCTCCCGAGCTATGATGAGATCGTTATTCCCGGACTCGAAGGCGTCAGATCTGATGGTGGACATGACGACCTCCAATGGGATGACTGCTTCTAATCCGTAGGCCATGGAAAATGGCGTCTCCCCTGTAGAACTCCTGGGAGTTGTTCGGTAGGCCCACAGCACGGAGGGGAGTTCATCCGCCCACTTTCCTTTGGCTTTCTCTAATATTCTCTTCAGCCCTGACAAAAGTGTTTTGTTCGAGATCTCTGCTTGACCGTTGCTCTGAGGGAACGAAGGTGTTGAGAAGCGAATTTTTATTCCCAAACCCGAGCAGAACCTCTTGAATAAGTTGCTGTCGAATTGCTTCCCGTTGTCTGCAACTATGGCATGTGGAATACCAAATCTAGTGATGACGTTCTTCCACAAAAACTTCTTTGCGTCCACATCTCTGATGTTGGCCAAGGACTCAGCTTCCACCAATTTGGAAAAATAGTCTGTAGCTACAATTATAAACTCTCTATTGCCAGGCGCTTTAGGCAATGGTCCGACTATATCTAGTCCCCATTGAGCAAAGGGCCATGGGCTGGTGATCGGATTAAGCTCCTTGGTTGGTTGCCTGTGTAAGGGAGCAAACTTTTGGCACTTCTCGCGCTTCTGTGAATAGACCTGGGCATCTTTCTGCATGTAGGGCCACCAATAACCTTGGCTCATTGCTCGGTATGCCATGGGTCTTCCCTCGGTGTGGCCCCCGCATATCCCTTCTTGAAGTTCAAACAGAAAGTCATGGACCTTGTTCGGATGAACACATAGCAGATAGGGACCTGAGAAAGACCTCCTGCACAGTTGACCCTTTGGAGATAACCAAAAACGCGCAAATTTATGTCTGATCTTGTGCGCTTCCTTTTTATCCTTTGGGAGTTGACCATCGCTGAGGAAACTGACGATAGGGTCCATCCAGCTCGGCTCCTGGTCTTCTTCAATAGCACATATCTTCCGAGCAGTGGTGCCAATGCTCAAGCTCTCCTGCTTCTGCACTTCCATTGTTCTCTTTAGCACGAGCTCGGTTGCAGAGGCTAGGGCTGCCAGAGCATCGGCATGAAAGTTCCCTTCTCGACTGACCTGCTCAATCTGTACTTCATCGAAGCCCTTGATTAGCTCGAGTGTGATAGAGAGATAGGCAGCCATCCTGCCGTCCCTAGTGTTGTATTGCCCAGCCATCTAGTTGACCACTAGCTGCGAATCACAAAAAACCTTCAAATTTCTGATGCTTAGGAACTCGGCACTCCTAAGCCCTGCGAGTAGTGCTTCATACTCGACTTCGTTATTGGAGGCTGGGAATCCCAACCTTATTGAGTGTTCTATCACTGATCTGTCGGGGGATATGAGGACCACTCCTGTTTCAGAGCCTTTTTGATTTGAAGCACCATCGGTGAATAGCCTCCATCCTTGCGGTTTTGTTGATCGGGGCTTGGCGTTGGATGGCCCATTTTTTCTCCACCCTATTTCTCACCTCGGTCATACTTCCCCTCAGCTCGTGCTCGAGTGGGGTTGAGTCCGAGCTGTTTTGTGTGCTCGGCTTGGAGAATTCAGCAATAAAATCTGCGAGGACCTGACCTTTGATTGCTGTTCTTGGTCAGAACTTGATATCGTACTCTCCGAGCTCCACTCCCCACTTGGAAATCCTTACAGATAGATCAGCTCGGCGTAGCAAAGCTTTGAGAGGGTGTGCAGTTAGAACGATGATCTTGTGGGTATGAAAATACTGTGCCAGATTTCGAGATGCCATGACCAGGGCTAGTGCTAGCTTCTCCAAAGGCAAGTATCTAGTCTCGGCATCGAGGAAGGTGTGGCTGACATAGTAGATCGGGAGCTGCTCGGCAATATTCATTCTGAACAAGACGGCACTGGCCGCGTGATCAGATTATGCAAGGTACATGTATAGCTCTTCCCCAAATAAGGGCTTAGAGAGGAGAGGAGCCGAGGTCAGGTACTCCTTCAAATTTTGGAGCGCCTGATCACACTCCTCCCCCTAGACAAAATTCTTGCCATTTTTCAACAATTGAAAGAAATGATGGCACTTATCTGACGATCGGCTGATGAATCTATTCAGTGCGGCTGCCATTTCGGTCAATCGTTGTATCTCCCGAACAGTCTTGGGGAGCTTTATGTTCTGAATTATAGTTATTTGGTCGAGGTCTACCTCGATGCCCCTTCTGCTGATAAGGTGCCCGAGGAACTTTCCCGACTGTACACCAAATGCACATTTTTATACATTGAGCCCTAGCTTATAGGATTTCAGCACCTCAAACACACTGCTCAGGTCGGCTAGATGGTCATGCTCTTGCTTAGTCTTCACCACCATATCATCAATGTAAACCTCAATAATCCGATCTAGCATAGGTTGGAATATTTTGCTCATCAGCCTTTGATAGGTTGCCCTGGCGATCTTCAGGCCAAACGGCATAACTTTATAACAATAAAGACCCCTAGGAGTGATGAAGCTCGTCTTCTCTTGATCATCCATGTTCAGAGCAATCTGGTGGTAACCCCGGTATGCGTCCAAGAAACTCATGGTTCCGTGCCCGGTCGCTGAGTCGACCAGCTGATCAATTTTGGGAAGTGGGAATGAATCATTGGGGCAGGCTTTGTTCAGGTCAGTGAAATCGACACAGACCCTCCACTTCTCGTTTTTCTTCTTCACCACAACTGTGTTGGACAACCACTGCGAGTACTGCACTTCTCTTATTGCCCCCGCCTCGAGTAACTTTTCAACTTCCTCGGTAACGGCCTCTGTATGCTGAGCTGAAGATCTCCTCCCCGCGCTGGACAACGAGCTTGTGTGCAGGGTTGACATTTAGCTTGTGCTCCATTACCTTAGGATCAATGCCTGACATCTCGTAGGGAGTCCAAGCGAAGACCTCAACGTTTGATCTAAGAAAACTCATCAGAGTGGACTCATCCTGTTTGTCCATGTGGGTGCCGAGCAGGAAGAACCGATCAGGATCTTCCTTATTCAGCATGACTTTCTTTAACGGCCCCACCACCTTCTCTGCTGGTGCTTTCCCGACGTCTTCGAGGAGTGGTCTGTCTTGTACTTCCACCATACATATCTGTTCGTCGCCAGAGGAGCCTTCCTTACCTCAGATGACATCCATAAAACATTGCCTGACTGCTGCCCGATCTCTCCTGATGCACTCTACACCCTTGGCGGTTGGGAACTTCGGGACTTGATGATAAGGTGAAGGAACGGCCTTGAGCTGATGAAGCCAGGTCCTTCCCATTATAGCGTTATATGACAACGGGACGTCCACCACTAAGAATTCAATATTCCTCAGCTCAGAGCCTTCCTTGACCGGAAGCGTGATCTTTCCCATTGGAAGGGTGGGCTGACCATTTAACCCGACCAACGGGGTATGGCATTTCTGCAAGTCTGCTTTCGCGAGCCCTAATTTGTAGAAGAGGTCGGCGTACATCGCCTCTGTTGAGCTCCCTTGATCGACCAGGATACGCTTTACGTCATACCTCCCGATCCGGATGGTTATAACGAGCGCGTCGTTATGAGGGTGCTCTACCCCTTATAGGTCGCATCAGTGAAGGTCAAGTTCCCAGCCAAGAATTCATTGCTCGGACGTTTCCTTTTGCTCGGCTCTCCATGCTCGAGCAAAGCCTGCATCACCTCACGATGCGCCCTCTTCCGGCTCTGGCCCCTTGCCTCATTATACGTCTCCAGCCTTAGGGCTGTATGAATGACATTGATGATTCCTATCGGTTCTTCGGCCGCCCCCTTGCTCGGCGCGGGCATGCTGCTCAACTCGTGTCTTTTCCTTGTCAATGTACGACCCGAGGTGCCCTGCCTTAACTTTCTCCTCTAAGAACCTTTTGAAGGTTCGGCAACGGTCGGTGTAGTGCCCGTGCTCTCTATGGTAAGCACATTATTTCTTCTCATCCCGTTTGCTCGGGTCCGTGAACATCTTGGGCGGCTAGAAAAACCACGGCTTGTCCTTGATTTGGTTGAGGAGCTTGTGGATGGGCTCCTTGAACACTGTGTTCGCCACCTCGTACACCTCGTTTGGCCTCTGGCGTTCTTTTCCTCGATCGGGCCTCTTCATGGCCTTCTTGTTCTCCTTCTTTTCTGCTCAGTCACTCTTCAGCGCTTCCCAAGCAGGGGCTTCAGTGCCCACACCTCCAATGTCCTTCTCCACCTTGGAGTGCTGCTCAATCCTTAGCATCACCTCACCATGCTCTGAGCAGGTCTCTTGGTCAGCGAATGCCTCAACTTGTGGATTTTCTCTAACCCGAGCTTGAAGGAGGCCACGACGAGGTGCTCATTGCAGTCATCTATATCATTGAAGGTCTCCCAGTATCGCCAAGCATACGGCCTTAAGCCTTCGTTCTCGGCCTCCCTCAATCTAAGCAAGGAGTCGATTTTCTTGGGCTGACGGCTGTTCGTAATGAATCTCGCTGCGAATAGCTCGGCGAGTTGTCTCCAGCTTCCCACTGTCCCAGCCGGGTGCTTGTCGAACCAACGCAAGGCCACCTCGCCCAAGCTGGACGGAAACATCCTGCACATCAGAACATCATTTTCGCTCCAAAGTGCCATCATCTGCCTGTAATGTCGGATATGACCCATAGGGTCAGTTTTCCCATCATACAAGTTGAATTTGGGGATTTGGAACTTCCTGGGGGGATCTGCCCCGTCCACCTCCCTTGTAAAAGGGGAGACGGATATCTGCTCAAGGGCCCTTCGTGCTACGTCTTGAGCCGACCTCCCAGTGGCCGGCTATAGTCTCCCCTCGAGCTGGAGGTTCAACCATTGCTTGAGCTCTTCTTTCTCCTCCGCATGCCCGAGGTCCTGGCCAGCTTGCCGTTTCTGCTCACTACGGCGCTCAACCGGCTCATTGGTGTTGCTGGAGGTCTGTGTCTGCCCCTGTCTATTCCTTTTGGAGCCTGAGACCTGGCTCCTTTAAGGGTCCTCATCGCGTCGAGGATTTTTCGCTGGGCTACGGCTCGTCCGAGCTCGAACAGCACCCCTCCTTTCTTCTCGGCTAGACTTCTCGCGCCGGTTGGATCTCTCGTGCTCGGAACTTATTGCTGGCGAACGTCGCTGGTTCATTTGAGCCCTCATCTCGTGGAGCTCCTGTTAGAGTTTGTCCAGCTGCTCGTCCCTCTTGTTCAGCTCGTCCTAATACCCCTCCAAGACTTGCTGCAGGTTAAAACGTGGGGGGTAGACCCCTGCAGAAGGTGTTGTGTCATTGGAGCCCCCGACCTGGTCCGTTCTCTCATTCGGTTGAGCCTAGCTCCACCAACGTGAACTTCAGAGGCCACTAGGTGTCCCCTCCTTCGATGTGTTGCATGCGATGCTTCTACACGTGTTGCGCGTGGATCTCTCAGCTCTTTAAGGTCATGGTTTCCCCGACTAGCCATGGAGGTGTTCTAGGAATTTCCCACAGACAGCGCCAAATTGTAGAGGATTAGGATAAGGATCTACTGGTCCCGTCCAAGTTGGTTGTGATGTCAGGGGTGGATGCCACGTACGTGCCTGCACAAGAAAGGGGTGAGATGCCCGCCGGTGGCTTTATACCGGTAGACCCTCCGACGATCAAGTTAGGCAAGGAGTTTTAGTGAGAAGGAAGAGCCTGAGAGTAAGTTTCAGCAGAGTTTTGGCTTAGTAAAAGAGAGCATACATTTCATCTTTAACTTGCTAGCTTTATAGGTAGAAAAATACTTGACCCGCTCATAGAGTCCGACCCGACCCGAGCAAGTCGGGTTCAACGTCTTCTCTTTGATCAATGCATAGCAATTAATGTCTTGATGGTGACTTGTCAGTGCCATAATTGAATATCTTCGCAAGATATCTCTACAAATGCCTTTTGTCATATCTGGATATCCATCAGTATCCAGGTCTACCTTCAGGCCTAATTTGGGCTAGGGCTAGGGCTAGGGCTAGGCCACCCATACCTGACCATTTTACCCCTGAGTTGGCCAATTTACTACTGATGTTTCATCTTTGTACCGCATCTCAGATCTGTGTACCGCGGGACATGACCTTTAGGATCGTCTATTTAGCTCGAAACAAGGTTTAGGCAGCTCATCTTGCTCGGCTATCAATGCCAAGCATCACTCATCATGGTGTCGGGCATAATGCCCTTGGAATTGGGAGCCGAGCTACTGTTTTGAGCTCGGGCTTAGGCCTTGAAGTCTCAAGATCTTGGGTACGCCTCCGTATAGCTCGGCATGATTTCCAACCTGATGTGGTCATGCCGAGGATCATCCAATGCTAGTGTGGACTGCTGCGCTGTACGGCCTTTCACGTGTGCTCCACGTGGCTTAGGTCGGAACTTGATCCCCCTCATAATACATTAATATACAGTTACACATAAAAAATATCTTAATTATTTTATGTGGAAATGAGAAATTTTGAGTTACATATAGAAAATGTCTAATTTTTTGCGCAAACAATACATTAGTATTTACACAGAAAAAATATCTCATTTTCTGCAAACATGAGATATTATTAATTACACCTAAAAAATATTTTATTTTCTACACAAATAAAATATTTGTAGTTATACATCAAGAATGTCTCATTTTTTTTTACAAAAATGAGAAATTTTAATTATATATGGACATTTTATTTTAATTCATGCATTACAAATGAATTATATATCTTAACAACAACAACAACAACAAAAATACAGTGATTTCTTCCAATCCTATCTTCAATAGTTTCTACTCGTCAATCCAAACTAACAACGGAATCTATCTAGCATCAGACTGGATTTTTGGCGATGGAGGTTATGACAACAATGAGCACAAGAAGGGTATTTATCTAGCATAAGACTGGATTTTCAGCAACACAATTCATTTTTAAGTGTGTGTATATGTGAAGTGCTATTGAAAAATGAGGGTTTTTTTGGTATAATAATATGAATTCACATTTAGTAGGACATTAATTATAAGTTGGGGCTAATCGTTAAATAAGTATCCCAAAAATGAGACCTAGACTCAAAGCTCACATAAAAATAAATCAACATTATTTTAATTAAAATAATTTTTTGCCGCACTAACGGATCAAAATCATACCTTTACTTAGCCGTTATTTGAAATATTTAAAAAGTTTGGTTTTAAAATTTTTAGTTTTTTTAGGAAAGAAAGAGGAAAAAAATTAGATTATTTGTTATAATTTATTTTAAGTTAGCTTTTGTCTTTTTTTGCTTTCTATTAAAATATATAATATACAATTACTATTTACTTCTAAGTTGTAGTGTTTGGGATAATGATACGACTTTTTTTGGTGAATGGAGTTAACCTTTTTATTAATTGTACTATAGTCATTTCACTAGGAATGTTAGGGGATTTGGTAGATCTCCCAAGAGAAAGATGGTGAAAAAGGTCTCAAAAGCAAAATCAATCAATTTTCTGATGCTGCAAGAAACCAAGACAAAAGGTTGGGGGGACTTAAAGAGCCTTAAATCAGTATAGGCAGACAGTGATGATTTTGACTGGATAGGGGTAGATGCAGAAGGTGCCTCTGGAGGCTTATTATCCATTTGGGAGAAGAAGTCCTTTTCTGCTCAATCTTCTCTCACCCATAAGAACTATATTAAAGTGATGGAAAAGCTAAAAGGGGATGTGTCCTGTGTCTTTGTCAATATTTATGGACCATGCACTCATCTTGATGGAAGTGCTATCTGGGATGGTCTGCTTGCCATCAGAGTTGGCTCATCTGCCCCTTGGTGTATTGGTGGTGATTTTAACGAAACCCTCAAGTTTGGTGAGAGGGAGGGAACTACAAGAATTACAAAAGGTATGAGGATTTTCAAGAACTTCGTAGATAGTATGGAACTTATGGATTTGCCAATGATTGGCAAAAGCTTCACATAGTCCAACATGCAAAGGGAGGAAAAGCTTTGCAGACTGGACAGGTTCTTAGTGTCCAGAGAGATTCTAGTTCAATGTGGTTGGAAACAATGGGCGCTGCCTAGGCTTTTATCTGACTATTGTCCAATCCTTTTGGGTCCAGATGATAAGGACTGGGGCCCTAGGCCCTTTAGATTCTTTGACTCATGATTAAGTTCTCCATCCATCTATAAAGTGGTCAAAGATGAGTGGAACAAGATTTCTTTCTAGGGGTGGGCAGGCCACACTCTTATGCTGAAATTCAGAAATATCAAACATGATATTAAGAACTAGAGGTTGAAGGAGGCCTAAGATCCACAGACCTCTTTAAAGCACACTTCCTTTGCTATAGCAAACCTTGAAGACATGCCAAAGCAGGCCTCTGTCAGAGGCAGAAAGAAATCAAAGATCCAAACTGAAAGGGAGGTTGTGGGAACTTTTAGCTAAGGAAGATGCAGTATGGAGACAAAAAGCCAGAATCTCCTTGCTGAGAGAAAAGGATTTTAATACAAAGTTTTCTCACCTATCAGCAAAGAAAAGGTACCTGAGAAACTCTATCAATCAGGTAGTTGTTGACAACATTAATCTCACCAAACCATAAGATGTAAAAGAAGCAATTGCAAATCACTTCTCTAGCCTCTTCTGTGAATCCCTCTCTGCCAGGCCAAGCATCCAAGGTCTTTTTCTTCAAATCTATCACTATGAGTAAAGCTGTATTGTTGGAAAAGGAGTTCCTAGAAGAGGAGATTGGAGCTGCAGTAGCTAATTGTGCTGGGGGCAAAGCCCCAGGTCCAAATGGTTTTAACTTTTCTTTCATCAAGAAGTTTTAGACCTTACAAAAATCAGATATCCTTAAATTCATGAAGAAATTTTATAAAAATGGCGGGCTGACAAAGGGGCTGGATGCTATTTTTCTAGCCCTTATTTCCAAAAGTGACAATTCTCAATGCCTCAATGAGTATCCACCCATTAGTTTGGTGAATTCTGCATACAAAATTTTTGCCAAAGTTTTGGCTGGGAGGTTGAAAAAGGCCATGCATGAGATCATAGATCAGAGGCAATCAGCTTTTGTGCAGGGCAGACAAATAATGGATGGCATCTTAATAGCTAATGAAGTTATAGACATATGGAGAAGAAAGAAATCCCCAGGCTTTGTGTTCAAAGTGGATTTCCATAAGGCCTATGATAGTCTGATTTGGAACTATATTCTGGACACCATGAGCAAGCTAGGATTTGGGTGTAAATAGATCAGATGGATTCAAGAGTGTATTTCTACAGCCACCCTTTCTGTTCTTGTAAATGGTGGTGTCACAAAAGTCTTTCCTATGGGAAAAGGCATTAGACAAGGTGACTCCCTATCCCCTTTTCTTTATGTCATTGCAGCTGAGGGCCTCAACCTTCTAATTCAAAGGGGTATTAGGATTGGCTTGATTAAGAGGGTGAAGGTTGGGAGCCAGGGCCTAATTCTTTCCCACCCGCAATTTGCGGATGATACCCTCTTTTTTTGTCAAGATGACCTAGAGGAACTAAGGAACATCAAGAAGATTCTTAAAGGCTTCGAGTTGGTTTAAGGGCTTAAGGTTAATTTTCACAAAAGCATGTTATGTGGTGTAGAAGTGTCTGAGAACAGATGCTCTAATTAGGCAAAGGCTCTACGCTGTAAAAGTGGTAATATCCCTTTTAAATAGCTGGGCATTCCATTAGGTGCCAATCCAGCAAGAACCAAGACTTGGGATCCAGTAGAAGAAGCTTTAAAAAAGAAACTGAAGAATTGAAAAAGAAGGTATCTCTCATTTGCTGGGAGAGTGGTCCTGATAAAATTCACCTTCTCTAACCTACCCACTTACTACATGTTCATCTTCAAAATGCCTAGGCATATTACTTCCACTTTGGAAAGAATACAGAGGAATTTTCTTTGGGGAGATAAGGATGGTGTCAGGAAACTGCATTTAGTGGGATGGAATAAATTTCAGACCAATAGGAGTAAAGGTGGCTTAGGAGTAGCCTCTCTCCAGCTCAAAAACCAAGCCTTATTATCTAAGTGGTGGTCGAGGTTTGGTTATGAAAAGGACGCCCTGTGGAGAAAGACTCTTTGTTCTAAATATGGTTTGGACTTAAAGGAATGGTTCCCTAGGCTTATAAAAAGATCAAGAACATCAGCTATCTGGAGAGCTGTTGTTGATCTGGGGGAGTCCAAATCTCAATCAACAAGGGACATTCTGATAAATAATTATCAGCTCAAGGTGGGTGATGGAAAACTCATTCGTTTCTGGTTTGACCCCTGAGCTGATGCAACAGCTTTGAAAGATTCACACTTCAGGCTCTAAAATATTGCCAACCACAAAGAATCCTCAGTGCATGATGTTCTATCTTTGGTCAATCAGATCAGATCAGGGGCATTAAACTAGAAGGTCTTATTCAGAAGAAATCTATTCTCACGAGAGATGGATCAATGGTTAACTATTCTTTCCCAATTGGGAGTCTCAAATGTAGTATCGTCAAAAGCTGACAAACTGATTTGGAAGGGTGAAAAGGATGGACGTTTCTCAATAAATTCGTTTATTAGGCTTTGTGAAAAACGCAACTTCAAAATTCTTGAGAATGTGAAGGCAATTTGGTGTCAACCTATCCCTCCAAAATGTAAGATATTCTGCTGGAGGGCTTTATTAGATAGCATAGCCACCAAAGTGGTTTTGGCTCAACGTAGGGTGCTGGCTAAATCTGCATGTTTGAGATGTGTTCTGTGTGATGGCGAGAATGAATCAGTGGACCATCTCCTTGTGTCATGTCCCTTTGCTTGGAAATCCTAGTGTGGAGTTCTGCAATGGTGGGGATTGCACTGGGTCACACAAAACACAATCAAGGGCCTCTTTGACTGGTGGAATGGAAGCTCATTCAAAAACCTGGAAGGATCCCTTTGGAAGACATGTTTCTTTGCTACCTTATGGTCGATATGGCTACAGAGGAATAAGACTCTTTTTTCGAAAGATCAAATTGCATGGGAAGAATGCATGGAGTTGATTAAGCTAAGAACAGCTTTCTGGGTTAAATTCAATCTTGGGCTGAAGGACATTTCTATAGAATAGATCATCTTTAATCTAGATGAGGTGGGCCCTAAAACATAAGAGAAGAAAAATGAAATGCCAGTGAGAGTTTGTCCTGCCCTTATGTGCGGGCATTGGGTGTTTTTTTTGCTTTTTCTTTTTCTTGGTTTGGTTCTTCTCCAAACCTTTTGGGAGGTATTTAGCTTGAAATGACCTTAGGTTCAGTTCTTCTAAAATGCTTCCTTTCCCTTTTCTTGATTGTCTTCTTAGAATCGGACTTGAATTCAATTTACTTATGTTTTTGCCGTTCAAAAATAAAATAAAAATTAGAGTGTTTAAAATATGCATATGCCTTTTTTTTGGGAAAAACGTAAGTAAATTAGTAATTATAACTTTTTTAGAGAAGTGTCAAACACTACAACTTAAAAATTAATTTTGTTTTTGTTTTAAAAAAGTCACTATTTTAGAAAAGCCAAACATGAGCTAACAGTGCATGAGTACTCCCCAGCCGGTAGTGGTCGGCCCTCCCATTATCAAATTATCCCCTAATCATAAAGAGATAATGTAATACTATTCAAACATATGCTTACGTGCCTTTTAGTCTTGAAATTATTTATATATTTATAGAGTGTGACTTTTTTACCGTCAGGAAACTCCATTTTAAGAAAAAAAAATATTAAGATGATAGAAACTTTTTTCTAACACAACATCCATATTGCCTAGGAAAATTTTATTTAGGGATCTCCCTTTTTATGGTAAGATCCTCATCTTTTTAATGAGATTGTCCCAACATCATTTTTGTAGGACTTGGGACAAATTTTAGCTTCTTCAACTTTGTTATTGAGTAATAATTAATAACACATGATACTAGTCAGGGACAAATTTCGGCCTTATTTTGCCTAATTACAATCGTAGAAAGATCTTTTTCAATATTAAAAATAATAAATATTTATATATATAATTGTGTAATCAAATAGAAGATTAATAAACAGAGAATATATAGTTTGGTTACACACATTCGAAAAATAATAATGTTATATATTATGTAATGAATTCAATATATTAGAAAAAACATCGAAGGTAAATTGTAAAATCCCAAGCATCTACATTTGTCAAAAAATAGTATCCATATATTAAGAATTTCACATTTTTATGATATGAAAAGCTTACTTTAGTAGATTTGTTGAAACTAGACCACAAATATATTGATATGTGTGAATTTTTTTATATAATTTATTAAAGGATTGGACTTATCTAAAGTTGGCATCTTGAACCTTATACTTTAAAAGTTTAATCACTACGAGTTTATCTCAAGTTTGTTTTGTTGATTCAAATCGTTCATCTAGAAAGTCTTCTCAACTAATTTTACAAGATAATGAACAATTTGTATTACTAAAACAGCCTTGTGGTAGATTTATAACGGTTGAACTTTACGAAAAGATTCAAAATGCCAAACTTTAGATAAGCTCAATTCTTTACAAGCTTATCTTTATGAGCTTACCTTAAGTTTATTTTGGTTATTCAAATAATTCATATGTAAATGATCTTTTTAATGAAGTTTACAAAATAATGAACAATTTTTGAATCATCAAAATAGGATTGAGATGGTCTCATAACGGTTGAGTTTTACGGTAAAGTTCAAGGTGCCAAAGTTTATATGGATAAGCTCAAATATTCTTTATAAAACTTAAACACTACTCCATAATTGTCCATACAAAAACATGAAGATTTAGTTAGTGTTAATAGAGTTACTTAATTAGTTTGATGATATTCAGGCCAACATTTGTTGGAATATGCAAGAAAGGGTCAGTGGAGCAGTACTCAGCAGCCCCATACCTGGCAACCCTCATCAACTGCGGCCTGTGGTTGCTGTACGGGCTTCCCATGGTGCACCCGCACAGCTTCCTGGTCATCACAATCAACGGCTCAGGGATCGCCATCGAGCTAGCGTATCTGCTTATCTTCCTCCGCTACTCCGACCGGAGGAAGAGGCTCAGAGTCCTCCTCTTAATGCTCCTCGAGCTCCTAGTTATCGGCGCCGTCGCCCTTCTCGCTCTAACTCTTGCCCACACCACCAAGCTTCGCTCCACCATTGTCGGAAGCACAGCCATGGTGGGTAACGTCATCATGTATGCTGCTCCTCTGTCCGTCATGGTTCGTCATCTCCCCACCATCCCGTTATTTTATATATAGATATATAAACTTCGCTTTAAGCCACTCTTCATACTTAAAAGTCAATTTAAATCAAATAACTAAAAAGTTAGTTTAGTGAAGTTTAATATGGACATAATTAAGTTTAAAAAATATAATATTTGTAAAAAGCACGTGTCTATTATAAAATTATGATATTTTTTAAAACATATAAAAATATTTTAAATTAATAAATAAAAAGGCTAAAAATTAATAAAAAAAAAACAAAAAATGGAAGTTGAGAAAGTGCTATTTGTGGTCTAGATCACAAATCTCACTTTTTCAAGCTCAATCTTTGCCTTTTTGTTTATTAATTTTTTGTTTTTATTTTATTTTTTAACTTATTAACCTAAATAATTTTATATATTTCTAAAAATATTATAACTTTCATTATATACATTCATTATAAAAATTATATTTTAAAAGTATATTTGTCGAGATCTATCAAATAAGATCAATATTAAATATAAAATTACATAAAAATAAATAATTTCTTAATTACTTTTTTTGACATAATTTTTTTTAAATTTATTATTTTATTGACTTTTAACTTAAAATTATTTTAAATAAAAGTCATTTGACTTATTGTATTTTGAGTTTAAGTCACCTCTAAAATTCACTAAACGAATTTTTTAAATTTTTTTTGAAAAATTAAGATTGTTACAGGAACAAATAGTTAATTATAAAGAATGAATTTGTGATGTAGAGACTGGTGATTTCGACAAAAAGTGTGGAGTACATGCCATTTTCGCTTTCCCTGGCTTCCATTGCTAACGCCATTTGCTGGACTACTTATGCCGTCATCGGTTTTGATCCCTTCATTATTGTAATTCTCTTCTTCTCTTTCTCTCTCTCTCTCTCTCTCTCAGTGTTAAGTATTAATCAAATTAATAATAAAAAAATATAATTTTATTTTATAATTAATCTTATGAGACAATAAATAAATTAAAAATACTATATTCTCTTAAGTATTGTATATTTTATATTTTATGAGATTAATAATCCACTTGATGTATAACTGTCCCACTACTTATTAAATTTAAATAAAAAAATATAATCTTATGAGATATATAACTCAATTTCATGTCTAATTCGATCAATCAAACATGGTCGAAAATTATTTTTAAAAAGTTAAATATACTCTCTAACCGGATATAATAAATGAATAATGCCCGCTCTTCTCATCAATTTAAATTATGAATTGTACTGTTAAATATATAATAAACTACATGTACAATCTAAACCAATAAAGGGGTGAGTTTTATTCAATCATCTTGTCAGGTAAGTGGACAAAGTTAATCTCGTTTTGCAATTCTTTGACCACTGTTCTTTTTTAAAAAGAGTCCCAACAAATACAAACCTTGCTAATAAAATGGATAGTCATCCAAAGATTTAGATATACCCTTTTTTTTTTATGTGGGGTGGATACCACACAATAAAAGCTTTAGCGAGACATTTAAAATTTTAAAAATTAAAGAAAAAGTCACACCATTACTACATATATTGTCTAATTTCAATAAATATATTTATTTAAACTTCTTAAATCAGAAATACAAAAAAAATTTAACGTAAGATGCTTTTTTGGCAAAAAATATATATATAAATACACGAGTTCTTCATTTGTCACCATTTGCGAACATTACTTAAACGTTCTAAACAAGGTATTCAAGACTTTGAATTATTAATATAAATAAAAGGTTGTAGAAATTATATATATATATATATGATTTTTCTTCCATTTCAGGCACCTAATGGGCTGGGCACATTATTTGCATTGGTCCAGCTTGTACTCTACGCCAAATTCTATAAATCCACACAGAGGCAGATAATGGAAAGGGAAAGCAAAAGGGAAATGGGCTTGGCCGATCAAGAATCCAAAACTATAAACAGTTAGGCCCAGAATGTTCTTCACTCACATTCTGGTAAGTTGGGCCCATCGATAAACAAATCGTTCTATTTTAAGAAGTTTCTTTTTCCTTTTTCGTCAAGAAAAATAATACTTGTAATCTTGGAAAAACGAGTTCTTTATTCCAAGAACACAAAGACGGTTACTGTTCAATTGATCCTTTTTTTGGGACTTGAGGGTTCAAAACCCTTAGACCCCACAAGCTGTTATTTTAAAAGTTTGTAATTAACTTCCTTTCTTCATTTTTGTTTTGGGTAGTAGATTCATTTTTTTTTTTTGGGTAGTAGAAAAAGAAGAGTTTAGGAACAAACACCAATAGCAATTTTCTTTGAGTGAGATCATTAAATGAGCTATTTTTCATAAATTCGACAAACGGACCATGTTGCAAGCAGGGGATGTATAACTATAGTTATAGCTAACTATTTGCACCACTTAAAGTTAATAGGTGGACTAGTAAAATTGTAAAATTTGAAAGCAAATGGTTAACTAGACTTGAACCCACAATCACCTAAAACCTAACCCTTTGAGAATGACCTACTAACTTTGAGGCTACCACCTTGGGTGGTACTTTCTTTCTTCATTTAACATTAACATGGTGGTACTTTCTTTCTTCAGCTGTGATTCTATCTTGTTTTTTTCACATTTCCTTTTAATGAGAATCTAAATTTCTTTAAACAATAAATTTTGAGATTTTTGCTCATTTTTATCTTTTTTGAAAATTTTTATTCTGAACTCATTTTTATTTATTTTTCATTTTTTGGGTCGACTTAATTTGAGAAACCAAAAAGTATATACCTTTTTATCAAAAGATAAAAAAAATTCACTAAAATAAAAATAAGTAATATAAAATTTGATTTATTCATTTTTATTTTTTCTAAATTTTTTCATAACTTTGTTAAGATTTTTTTACTTTTCCAAGCTACTCAATGAGAGATATCAAAGAAGTATAAAACAAGTTTACTAAAAATAAAAATAAACACAAACAGATAAGTCATTGGTGTCCCCAAAGAACAGCTACTAATATTTACTAAATAATGATGCTACACTAATATTTATTGCTTAACATGCCACATCCACAACCATTGGTATTGTGCGTACTATTTAAATTCGATTAATATTTACTAATTATGAGCGTATTAATAAATATCATATAATTACAAAAATTGTAAGTATAATGAGTTATGAACTAGTGAATTCCTACCTGACCAAAATAACCTCCAGCATTAGAGGACTCAGAAATCATAGAAGTAAATGTCAAGTTTTCATAAAATCGCAAAAAGCCCCATCTTTTGATCCCATTCGCTGAATTTCTTCTATAGCAGCAGCTATTGCAGCTTCATCTAGCAAACTTTTTGAATTAATAGGTGCCAATTTAAATAGATAAAATCTTTATTATGTCCTGCTTTTCCCAATATAGGCTCCCTTTAAAATAATTACTTATTTATTTATTTTATTTTATTTGTTTTCGTCTTGATTAAATATTTTTTATAATTTAGTTAAATTATTAAAATTTTCAGTTTCTTTCACCAAGGCAAGCTGGAAATGTAACTTCTTTTAATTAAAATATAAATAAATTCAAAAAAAAAATAAAATAAGTCAAAATAAGCCAATAAACCAAATTGTATGTTGTTTATTTTCATATATAGTGAATTTTTTCATGTCAAATGTTTTTACTTTTTTGATTTATCTTATTGAGACGATTCAGAAAAATAAAATTTTTTACTCAAATGATGAAATTTTTTTAGAAAATACAAAAATAAGCAAATTTCAAAATTCAACCCAAACTGATTGTATCATTCAGTCCTATTAACACATCATTCAACACTAGCAAATGGAACTCAATTGTATCTTGGTGGGAAACATATATAATTTAATAGCATTCAGTACAATAGGACGGAGGCAAAGAACTTCATTTTTAGACACACACACACACACACACACATATATATATATATATATATATATATATATACCTTCATCTTCTTTGAAATGAAAAGCGCCAAATAATTTGACAAACTAACGCCTGCTACTTTTAATTCTTTAGCGTGAGAGATGCTGCTGTGTAGAGAGCCCATGTAAGAAATGCGGAAACGAAGGTAATCTTGGTAGGCATCCTTCCTTTATCACTCCTCCAAATCATGGCCTCATAAAATGGCCAGCAATTCAGCACCACAAAACCTGCAATAAACACTTGAATAAAGAATCCTCCATCTAAGTTCCGACCTCCGACAACTCTGATCAGCCCTTCAAGAAATGCCACTAAGTTGATGATTGCCACCGTCGCTAGCGACATAAACATAGGCAGCCCAACTCCAAACTCAAACATTCCTTGATCGTACCTTTTGCTCTGTTCATTGTCTACTACTTTGCTAGTCACATTGAAACCTTGTGTGGCAATTCCGAGGCATTTGGAAAAGTACTCAATTGACCCAAACAAGTGACACGTGACTCCCCTTACCATCCACATCCTTTGATCGCTCCACCATCTTTGAAATGTTCCTTTCGTTAACACGAAGTCTAGACAATCTTGTCCATAGGCTCCAATAAATAGAAAAACGTACACGAAAAACCATGTGTCTGAAACCTGAAAATATAGATTATAGTTGTTAATTATTTAAATAATGAAACTTTTTTAACTTGTTAATCTTTTATCATTTGGTCAATTATTTTTTGATTTTTCTTGAATAGAATAACTGAAAAAAGACAAAATCAATTATGTTCCGAAACATTTTATTGAAGATGGGAAAAAAAAAAAGCAAAGAAGTAGCATATTTTCCAAATATAATCAATTTTTATTGGTTTTTGAATATATCGACTCAAGATCAACCAAAATGTCTTAAAAAAGCTAATTAGAACATAAAACATACTAAAAAATAAATAAGTTAAAGCCAAATTGTTCCGAGTAGATCAATTTATCAATTAAAGAGATTTGAACCATCAAGTTGCATTAGGCATGTACCTTTGGGAAGATGGAGACTCCATTGAGGAGAGTTAGTTGAGGGAGGAATGCATATATGGTGATTGGAATAGACAAAATGGGCCAGAAAGCATAGTGTGCATAGCAGAGGCTCATGATAGGGCCCATAGCCCGGGCACCAAAAGTAATAGGACTTTGTTTTGAGAATCCCACTTCAAAGAGGCCCACAGACCATCGTTTGGTTTGGTTCAAGACATCGTTTAGGGTGATTGGGATATCTCCCATAAATGTTGATCTGTCAGGATTGCAGAACACTGACTTCCATCCCTCACATTGCAGCCGATAACCTGTGTAAAAGTCCTCAACCAAGGACCCATATCTGAAGCCCAACTTCAAATTTTACAAATTAAGTCAAGATTTCAGTACCAGTTACTTGCCATAGTGATTTCTATTGACAATTAATAAGCTTACCTTGGAACCCCAATTGGTATGGTTCTTCTCATAGTTGCAATCTGCTACATGATGGGCTAATACAAGTGTTGATTGAGCCTGTATCAGCTTATCTACCGCATGGTCTGGTCTCAATTCGGGAATTTCGGGAGTAACAAATTTTGATGGACATCCAAAGAAAACTCGACGAGAGAAAAAGCATCCAGTTCCAACATAACTAGGGCCAGCCAACCCGTCCATTCCCATCGGGTTAATTTGGAACAAACGTTTAAACTCGCAAGCATATATATCATCCTTATTGAGCCCATGAAAGCGTTGAGGAAATTGAACATACCCCAATTTTGGACTAAGTTTTGGGTCAGAGAAGTAACATAGCGCAGCACGAGGCGTTGTAGGATCATTAGAATACATGTCACAATCTAGAGTCAGGATTATAGGCGCATTGGTCATGATGGATGATACTCGAAGCTTCAAAACATTTGTAAAACACAGTTTAGAAAATATATGAAAAGAGAGACCTTTTTGCATGTTTTATATTGCCTTAAAAAATACAATACCAAACTCCTTTTAAAGTGTGGTTCAAGAGGACAATATGTTTTCATAAGTTGAATTTTGCCACCAAAACTCTAACAAAAAATCTTACTATCGTACGAAATTACCACTCTAAGTACATTTTAAGATACTTTTCTCTATAGTATTTGTGTCAACAATGTCATTGATTTACAATGATAGTTAAGACATATCAAGAGCTAGTTGTTGACAACCATAATAATATTGACAAATCACTTTTGTAGGATGCATATAAAAGCGGCATTCGCTATTTAAAGACAAGAGTTACCTTTAAAAAAATTGTATCTCTCTATCCCGATACAAAGCTATTGGATTATGTCCCAAAATGGTTGCACCTCGAGGTTTTCACATAATATAATAGCTTTTAGTGCATATTGAGATACAAGGATGTAAAATTGTCAAGATAGAGAATCTCTATCATTATTGAAAAGGTTTAATTTTGGAGCTTTACTTACTAAGACATTAAGAGCACCAGCCTTAAAGTGATGTGGGGAGGTTCTGTTTTTCTGTCTGGATACATAGACAAGGTTTGGCATTGATTGTCCCACCATATCTTTGTCTTTATCGGTCTCTAGCAAGACCTGTTTTGCAATGAATATATATATAAACAAAATGTATTCATATTATTTTACATTTTAGAATCCTGAACTTTTATCCAAAATAAAAAAGAACTTGTAAAAGAGAAATTTATTGAAATGGCAGGAAAGGAAACATGCTTAATTTGAAGGGATAAAAATGAAAAATACCTCAATAACAGTGGGATGGTCTTGACGGGTAAATTCTTTAGTCCATCTGGTAAAAGTTGAGCGTTCTTGTTCTTGTTCGCTAGTGACATACTCGTCTCCAACCATCCCTCTTTCTACCACATTCTCCGCCCTTTCCTTCATACTTTCGTACATCATCTATAGCATACAATTTTGATTAAAAGTTAGGGTCATTAATTAAAAAAACTTGTGAATGAGATAAGTATACTAATTAAACTCGATCACCAACTGAAAAGAGCAATTGATATATGGTTTTGGCCTGTTCGATAACGTGTAATTTTTCCTTTAGTAAGGTCCTAATTGGTAAGCAAATTTTTTAAAAATTTTTTTGACATTTTTTTTTCCTTCTACGGATAAAATCTTAAAATGAAAACAAGGTAAGTCATTTGATAATTTAGTTTTAAAATTTTAATTTCTTGTATTAAGTTGTCCTTCGTTAATATGCATTAGAATTGAGTTATAATATATAAGGAGGACAATTTTGACTTTTTATTGAGACGTAAAATGTATTAAAGTGCGCAAATAAAAATTAGATTTTTGATTTTTTGAACTACCCAAATAATCTATCTTTTTGCACTGTTTAAGCAAAAAAAAAAAAACTAATGTTTCTTAAAAAGACGTTATTGACTTTTTAAACCCAATAAGAATAAAAAACTAAATAGTTGTTCATGAACTTCTTTGGAGCTAGAAAGCTAAAAAGACGTTATTGACTTCTTAAGCCCTAAAAGTTCTTAAAAAAATACTTCCTCGTTAAATTCCAACACGTATTTTATCTCTCTGTCTGGGGAAAAAATTATTCATTTGGTGCAACTCTTACACCAAAAATGTTAAGCCCATTTGGTAACGTTAATCATTTTTGTTTTTAATTTTTTTATAAATTATAAACAAAAAATTTATTTACTAATTAGTTTTATTTAAAAAAACTATATATAGTGTTTAAAATTTACAAATTTTTTATAAATAAAAAATATATATTTTCACTTATTTTGTAAATAAATTTTTATGATATCGTTTTACTTTTACCATTCCTTCTACTACATCTGATTGTCAACTTGGACGATCACTTTCAACGATCACATTCGACCACTTCCTCAGTTTATTTTCTTCGACTACTATTTTTAGTCCTCATCTATGATCACTACATGCAGTCATCATATCTGATCGCCACTTTCGACTATCATTGTTATCTTTTGCAATTATTCTTAATTAGCACATTCGATTACGACCACCACCTTTTACTACTCGCTTTGACTACCACATTTGGTTACATCGTTCGACGATCATATACGATCATGGTTTTTGATCACCACTTTTTAAATATTTATGTGCTAAATATATTTTTTTTTTATTTTTTTTTTTATAAAAATAAAAAATTATAAATGTCACGGACTTAAAAGATTCACATGTGTAGTTTAAATTTTGTTAGAAATTTTGATGGTTATGAAATTTCCTATTAGAGATGCATTATACTTTTGAGCCCGGTGGACCCCACTAGCCCCTGGCCCGGTCTATGTACGGTGATCTCACCCATCAACTTATATGTCATTTTCTTGGATCAATTATTAAGCCCTCGTTTGTCAAATCGGATTAAAGTTAATTTTTTGAGTTTTTTGAGTTTATTTTTTTTTTCATATTTCTTCATTTTTTATGTTTAAAAAATAATAATAAAAATACAAAAACTTCTCTTATTGTCGTATTTTTCGTTCTTGTGTGAAAATGCCTTTCAAGAATTTAAAAATATTTTTGAATATTTAAAAAATTCAAGATTTCTTTTGAAAACAGTTTAACAAATTTTTTTTTGAAAATAAGTATTGAAAACCAAAAATTCTTTTCAAGAATTTAAAAACAATTTTGGATATTTAAAAAATTTTAATTTTTTTTTGAAAACTTTTTAACAATTTTTTTGAAAATAAGTATAGAAATCCAAAAATGTTAACCATACAAAAAAAGCTTGTTTTAGTGGAAATAAAGAGTTTTAAATTTGTTAGCATTTTTTTACTCTGATAATTTTTTTATTTTTTAGATTTATGTAATTAAAAAGCAACTTTTTTTTAAATTACAAACAAAATTTTTTAAAAAAATTCTTACAAAATCTCGAAAAAGATAAATAAAAAAGAATTAATGTTTGGACAGGAGATGAAATGATAATTGAAAAGAAAAATGAGGGTATTATTTTCAATGAGAGAAATTGTTGACTTTTTTAAGAATTGAAAGAGTTGTAAATTTCAACATTTAATTGGAAATTGAGAGTAAATTTTAACTTTTAAAGATAGATAGTCTCTCGAATATTTTAAAATTTTGAATTATTTTATTATATAAACTAAAGAATGAACCGTGCCCAAGGTACCCACAACAAATTTTTTTAGTATCACTTATGTTTATGAGACTTTTAATTATTTTTTGAATTTTATTTTCTAAACAAAACTCATTTTGAAAAATATTAACATTATATTAAGATACTATTAACAGGATCATACTGAAATATTATTAACATCTTACTGAAAAAAATTAATTTATACTAAAATACTCTTACAATCATACTAAAAAAATATTAAAAGAAATAACATATTTAAAAATTTCATTCAATCATAATTTAAATTTTACTATCAACCTCCTAATACTTAAAAATATTTAGGTGCTGATTGGGTACCAAGTATTTAAGAAGAATTGCTCACACATAAGCATTTAACCGGTTAAAGAATAAATTTTTACATGACATTCAGATTTTATTTTTATTTTTTATGTTTAGAAAATAATAATAAAAGTATTAAAACTTTCCTTCTTGTCATATCTTTTATTTTCCTTTTGTGAAAATGTTTTTCAAGAATTTTAAAATTTTTTAGTATTTAAAAAATCCCATTTTTTTAAAACAATCTGACAAATTCTTTTTTGAAAATATGTATTGAAAACCAAAAATTCTTTTCAAGAATTTATAAACATTTTTGGATATTTAAAAAATTTCAATTTTTTTGAAAACTATTTAACAATTTTTTTTTGAAAATAAGTATAGAAATCCAAAAATGTTAATGACACAAAAAAAACTTGTTTTAGTGGAAATAAAGAGTTTTAAAATTATTAGCATTTTTTGACTTAGATATTTTTTTTTCATTTTTTAGATTTATGTAATTAAAAAGTAATTTTTTTCTGAAATATAAACAAAATTCTAAAAAGAATCTTTATAAAAGTCCCGAAAAAGTTAAATGAAAAAGAGACTAATTTTTGAACGGAAGATGAAATGGTAATAGAAAAGGAAAATGTGGGTGTTACTTTCAATGAGAAAAGTTGACTTTTTTTTTTGTAAGAAAGAGAGAGAGTGTGTGTGTGGGGGAGGAGAGAGAAAAAAATAATAAAAGGAGTGAGAACTTGATTTGTAAATATAAGTTTTTGGTCGAAAATTAAGAATAAATCTCTACTTTTAAAGATTGTTTGTCTTTAGGACATTTTGAAAATTTGAGTTGTTTTATTATATAGATATATAGGTTATGTTTATTTTGGTGGACTAATAGTCCGTCCAGATTATTAGTTCGGAGTATAATTCAATACTGCGTTTATTAAGCCTCTGAACTAATAATTCGGACAAACTAATCTGAACTATTAATCCACTAAATGGGAAATAATTAGTGAGTAGGAGAGGTGTGAGATTAGAAATGATTGAATTAAGGAGTGAATTTAAAAATTTTAAAAAATAATAAGAAATATTAAAATATTAAAATAAATAACATAAAAT
>JAOTRH010000013.1:9124039-9143376 GCA_034768845.1 Heliamphora exappendiculata | reverse complement strand
CCCGTTTACATACCCGTGCATCTAAGTTTAGAGATACCATGATAAGCGTCCTAAAAAGGAAGCGCAGAAGCTTAAGGATAGGAACATATGGTAATTTCTTATGTTCCGCACTGACCCGCTTTGTTTTCGCACTGTTTTATATGATTTTTTCTACACTGATAACAAATGGAGTGGGATAGTATTTATTTTTTTTGTTTTATTTTTTTTTGTTATACCTTCGATTATATAAAATAAATATTTTTATATATTAATATATATATATAATATAATTTTATAAATATAATTAGTTCAAAATATTAAAATATTATATTTATTTCTAAATATATGTATACACAATTATTTAGTTATATTAATTCATCAACTACTATTTTTTATTTATTATATTATTTATAAATTTTATTAATATTATTTTTTAAACTTTAAAAATTATATCCAAAATATTTTTGTACCCATCTCATTTTTGATAATATTTTCAATTTTTTCTTTCATTCTCACCCAAATCAAATAAAAAACAAAAATAAAAAAATTAATTCCCAATCCCGCTCCATTTCCATGACATCTTAGTCCTTTTGTCTGCGGTGTGCACATGCCTACCGTCAGACTCGTGTCGGTTCTATGATATAACAAAATTATGGCATTTGGTTATATTTATTTTTACTAGCATGTTTACATCGTGGTAAAAGAAAAAAAAGTACAAACTGCATTTTAAGTCGACTTAGTATTTATTTGAGATGTATATTTTTTTAAATTTTTAAGACATTTAATTTTAATATTTTTTTATTTTTAAGAAATTTATTTTAAAAAAATTAAAATGTTTGGAATAATTTTTTATAGTAGTTTTTTTTAAAATTTTTTTGTTTTTATTAAAATATATAATATACTTTTATTTTTAATTTTTAAGTAGTAGTGCTTGAAATATTAGCAAGATTTTTTTTATGAGAAAAGTTAACTTTTTTAATTGATAGTATCATAGTAATTTTATTTTTTTAAAAAGTTAAGCTATTTATGATGGTAGAGGTTTTTTTTCCTTGAAATAGAGATGAAAAAAATTAGTTAGCTTTTTTTTGTAAAACTAAATAGTATGACTTAAAAATTGATTTATTTTATTAGAAAAAGTCATATTTTTAAGTGATCCAAACAAAGTGTTAGATTACTTTATTTTGAGTACTAAGAGTTCGTTTGATAACCGGTTTTAAGCTGATATTTTGGTTTTAAGTTATTTTAAATTAAAAAGTCAAAAACTCGTTTAATTGGAATATGGGTGATTTTTAAACCAAAAGCTTAATATGATTTTAAGTCAAAAGACAAGATTTTTCTTACAATGTTACAATTTAAAAAAAAATTTATTTTTAGATAAATTTATATTCAATATGAATCGTGTTTGATATATTTTGACTAGTAGATTTTAAAAATATAAATTTTATAAAAAATAGATATGTATAATAAAAGTTATAATATTTTTTAAAAAATATAAAAATTATATAAAAACAAAAAAAATTAAAAGCATTTGAATTGAAAAACGAGATTTTTAAATTTTTTTTTAGACTTTCAAAGAAAAGGATAAAAAGTGAGCTGACACCCGATTGTCAAATGAGACTAAGATATCAAAAACCTTTTTTTAAATTAGTACTAGGGCATCTAAAACTTTCTCTTTTTTAGTACTAGGAACTCTAACAATATATTATAGTATTTAAAATTATTTTTTAAACTAACAGATAATACAATCACTAAACACTATAGTGAAAAAAGAAAAAAAAACTAATTTAACTGTTTATTTTGACTTATTTGTATTGACAATAATGTTTGTGACAACTTAAATATGTGACTAAAAAATAGTTCGTAGTGATCACATTTATTATTTATTATTAAATTTTATTGGACTAACCTTTTGTGACAATTCGAATTATTATCACAAATGTATCGTTGTGCTTTTGTAATAATTTTTTACTTGTTACGTAAATTTTGCCACTAAACGTGTGGAGAGAAAATTGATTTGATGTCAAAAAAAATTAGTAACAATAATTTTAACGGCAACAAATATGTCGTGACTAAAAGATATTATTAATGATGATATTTTTGATTCATCATTAAATTCTATTAGTCCAACTTTTGTGATAATAAAAATTATTATCATAAAATATGTAATTGTATATGTGAAATTTTTTTGATAAAATTTTATTCAATTTAATATGTTAGTCCACATAGTGACAGATAATTATATTTTCATATAAAGTAGTGCAATCGTGCATTAATTAGTTGTCTAAGTTAAATTATTTGTTTAATTAAAAAACTTATAATTTAAAAATATTTATGATAAAGTTAAAAATTTTGGAAAAAATTCTAAGACTATTAGAGTTATTTTTGAAAATAAGGTAAAATTATAAAGGGTTTGATTTATTCTATTTACTCTTGACCTTCTTTTTATTCATTTGAAATCTCAATTCTTTTATAATTTCCCTGTTATATATAGTGTAAGAATATTTAGGATCGATCTCTGGCATCATCTCTACTAAAAATTTAGAGCTTATGTGTGAAGGTATTTGTGATCAAAATATATGAGATAGGTTTCTCTTTAATTCAATATTAGATAGGATTGATTTAGTTTAGTCAATTTTTGGGTCCAAAATGTACCAACTTTGATAATTCGAGTCGATTATTTTATTATTTTTAATATATAAATCATGTGTAAAAAATTAAATTGATTGAATATTGTTAAGTATATGAATAAATAGTATTATTATATAAAAAAATGAACGGTGTCTAAACATCACAGATATTATTTTAAACACAAATGTAATTTATTTAGATACTTAAATAATATCTGATTAACATAATTTGTGAAATAAATATTTTATACATTGGGAACATGGATTTTTACTCATAGCTATATTCAGTTACTAACAAAATGAACGGCCTCGATAATCAAAACAGACCTATATTGAATTCAAAATGGACTAAATTGAATCGATCCAGTCCATTATTGGACTACAGATAAAATGGATCCCTAGAAAAAATATTAAAGTTAAAAACACGTTTTAATGTCTAGTTTCATATTATATTAATCTTAATTGATAAAAAGTAATGCTAAGCTGAAAGATAGAAAAAATTTGTATGATTTTATATTTTTATGAATTTTCAAAATTACAGTTTTGTTTGTGAATCAAAATAGATAAACAATTGTATAAGCTTAGCTCAAGATGACGTTTGTTAATTTGTCTTTTTTTTAATTCTAAGATTTCTTCATACTATATTAATTTTAATCGATAAAAATTAACACTAAACCAAAATATAGATAAAAAGTTATTATAATATTATATTTTTTTGATTTTTTCTAAAATTACAATTTTGTTGTGAATCAACACATATAAAAAATTATATAAGCTTAACCCTCTACTTAGAATGACGTTTGTCAAAGTGTCTTATTTTTGGTATTTCAAGATTTTTTTTATAGTTTTTATAGTTTTTTATTTATTAGTTCCACATAACAAGATAAATACAAAAAAAAAGTCCATTTAAGATGAAGTAAATAGATTTTTATTTTGTCAATTTACTTGTTAGATCTTTTTATTAATAAATTTTATGCCACTTAATATGCATGATAAAATTTAACTTTATTTCAAAGCTACCGTCTCTTAATTAGTAGATTTAGTCAAATAATTAATATAATTGTTTAAGTTCATTAATATTATTTATAATTAAGTAATATTAAATTATTCAATATAATTAGTTTTACATTTTTTGTGATAAATTATTTGAATATGTATAATTGAATATATAGTAATTTATCAATATATTTTTTAATACAAAAATAAATAAAATTAACTTAAGATAAACAACAAGCGGTAGATGAGTGGCTAATAGAATACATTTAAGGAAGTAGATGTCTTAGGTTCATTTCTTCTTGACCTCTTTTTATTACTTACTTAAGATATTCAAGTATTGGTCATTATCAGAGAAAGGATGCACATAAAAGCGCTGATTTATTCGTGATTGATTTTTCATTATATAAAAAAACTTGACATTTATATAATTTTATTTTGAAGAACTTAAGCCACAAGTCTCATTTTATAGAACTATTTAGAGATAAGTCCCGCCAAATAACTTATATTCCAAAAAGTCTTTTTTGCTTATTATTTTTCAAATGTACCTTTAATGAGAATAGAAAAAAGAGAGTAAAAGAAGAGAGACCGAGAGATACATAATTAAAGAATAGAGACAAATTTTTTCCATGCAATTAGTTTATATTTTTAAAATTTAAAATTATATAACTTTAAGTATATGTATTTATATTTAATAATATTTTTATTTTTGGCCCGAGCCCGAGCCTTCCCACCCCAACGGTTCTATAGGCCTGGCTCAGCTCGAGCCCGATCTCAACGGTCCAGCCTATTGAGTTTGACGGTTCTGATCGCCTCGATTTAAATTTGATGGTCCAAATTAGCTAGCCGTTGGGTCCGACCCAAGCTCGGGTTCGAGGTCAACAATCATTTCGATGCTATCAACGGCCAGGATCTTGTTGAATTCAAATTAACGGCCAAGATTAACTAGCCGTTGGGGCTAGCCTGGCCCGATCGCCGCCCCGGCTAGGTTTTTTTTAAAATTAAAATTTATTTTCTATAAATAGGGGTACTCCCTATTTGAAAAAATTCACACTAAAATCTCTTTACTCTTTACTCTTTACTCTCTACTCTCTCTTAATTCGGTTATTCGGTGATATTCAATTATTTGGTGATATTCGGTGAAAAGTGCAACTGTTGGCAAATTAAGACTGAAGATAAAAAATCAAGATCAAGATTAAAAATTTTAAAGAATCGAGATCAAGATTAAAGATCGGAGTAATTTAATTCTGTTTGATTTATTTTATGTATTTTATTTTGCAACATTAAATTTATTTAGGTATATTTTTCTTAATTTTAATTTATTTTTT
The DNA here is from genome assembly GCA_034768845.1 of Heliamphora exappendiculata. Taxonomy (NCBI): domain Eukaryota; kingdom Viridiplantae; phylum Streptophyta; class Magnoliopsida; order Ericales; family Sarraceniaceae; genus Heliamphora; species Heliamphora exappendiculata. The sequence continues at coordinate 9,138,449 of JAOTRH010000013.1, read as the reverse complement.
CAAAAATTGTAACTGTTCTTATTAAAAAAATATTAACCTAATTTATACTTTTTTCGTTACTTTATTTTAATTTTAAAAATTATAATATTTTACTTAATTTATGGATCTAAAATATATTTTCTGTTGATGAAGAAGAATATATTTGTACATTTTCACCAAGTGATTCTAATCCTACTCCTCCAACTCCTCTGTTTACACCATAATTAATATTTTCTTGTCAAAGATAATAATTTTATTTAAAAGTCTGTCAATATTTATAAACTTAATAAAAATTAATTAAAATACCCATATAGATTAATGTTAAAGATGACAAGTGGCACTTTAAGGAAAAAGCGGCAGTTAATAGAAATTGAAGGATGGACATTTGGTATCGTAGTAGGGTGCTTTGTTTAATTTAGTTATAAATAGTTATTATCGGTTCATGGAAATTATTAGTAATTATGAAATTTATTTTATAAATAAAAATATTGTAATTAATAATTATAAGGACACTAGCTTCATCAATTCAACAATAAATTTTTAACTTTTCTGTTTCATCTTTTATTTTTGCATTAGGAGTAACGTAATATAAATGGTTCTCGATCTTCAAAGATTTTCAATGGAGAAATATCAACATTTGCCGAGCAACCGTAGGCGAGTGGCAACATTTTTTTTCTTGTAATTTTTGTACTTATTTCACGAAGATTAATAAAATCTCATTTTATTAGTCTTCGGTCCTTTTATTTTCTTGTCCCAATTTCTTAATTTGTTCAACCATTTTAATTTTCAATGAAATTCTAAAACCGCATATTAAATCTCAATTCTATCGCATTTAACATGTCGATGTCGATCTTGACGGAAAAAGTTATTTTTTGAAAAACAAAAATTGGCGCTAAAAAGAGATCCCAATAAATTGAAAAGAAAAAAAATGGCAAGAAAGAAATAAAATGGTAAGGGTTAATTGATCAACACTATAATTGTGAAGCAAAAATACAAAGGCAAAACAATGGATACAAAATAGTAGTAAAAATATACTTCCATAAAAATATGTGACGTGAAATTTCGACAAAAAATAATGGTCAAAATATGTTTATAACAAAATTTTAACCAAAATAATGGTCAAGAATATATTTCCAACATAACAAGGGGCAACTTTATAAGCTAATAATGACTTAATTAAAAAATTGATAGAAAAAAATCAACATAAAAAACACAAAAAGAATTGACAGAAAAAACAAAGCATTTGTCGAGCAAAGAAAGGCATGTCGAGCACAATGGCTGTTTACGTGTCAAAAAGTGTGTCAAAAAGCCTGTCGAGCTTGAAATGGCTCTTGGCAAAAGATTTTTTCAATGGCATTCAAATGATGACAAACACGGATTGTATGTCGAGGCATGAATGAGAAACTCGCCCGTTAAGGCATGAATGAAAATTATGACTTACAAAATCATAAGTTTAAACCAAACTTATCTGGAAAGAGAAAGGGCATGTATCGCTGAATTAATTGTATTATTTCATATGTGATTGCTCATTTATCAACTCCTGTTGATAATGGGCAAGGAATAAATGGGCACAACACACAAGTGTTAAAATAAAAAAAATTAAAAATTTAAAAAATTAAAAAATTAAAAAATTAAAAAAATTAAAGAATGGCCTGTTCAGGCTCACCTTTCGACAGAAGAGTTTTTAGGCTTTCAAGACAGAAGCCTTTTCCTATTTTTCCTAATGTCCAGAAAACTTTTTAGGCTTCCCAAATGGATTTGTCAGAATATCTTAAGCCTTAAGCCTTACGAGGCATACTTTCTAATTTACAATGAATGGCCAAAGGATTTTAGCTATTTATTGGCCATTAGAATTTCTTTTACTCCATGCGTTTTCATCATTTAGACGGAAGAAAAGTGTGTTGATTTTGAGCTCTTTGGTTTTGTGGAGTACTTGGGGTTTGTTAAGCCTATTGATTTTCGTGTAGCATGAACCAAATTTCATAAAGGCTATTTTATCTTAAGACCAAATGATATTTGGTTTTGATGTAATATTATAACTCTTCAATAATTCAACGACTCTTATTCTTAAAGAGTTGGGAGATGCATTATTTATACCATATTAACATTTTCCTATCAAGGATAATATTTTTATTTAAAATCCTGTCAATAATTATAGGCTTAATAAAAGATAATTAAAATACCCACATGAATTATTGCTAAGGATGACAAGTGGCATTCTAAGAAAAGAGCGACAATTAATAAAAGTTAGAAGATAGACACTTGACATCGTAGGAGAGAGCCTTGTTTTAATTTAGTTATAAGTAATTATTAGCGGTTCATGAAAGTTATTAGTAGTTATAGAATTTGTTTTATAAATAGAAATGTTGTAATCATTGTAAGGACACCAACTTCATTAATCTTACAACAGATTTTTATCTTTGCTTTTTTATTTTTCATTTTGCATTAAGAGTAGCAAAATGTAAATGGTTGACCTTCAAAGTTTTTCAAGGAAGAATGGTCAGCATTTGCCAAGCAACTATAGGCGAGTGGTAATATTTTTTTCTTGTAATTTTTGTTCATATTTTACGAAAATTAATAAAATTTTGTTTTATTAATCTTTGATTATTTTATTATCTTGTCACAATTTTTTAATTTTTTTAGCTATTTTAATTTCCAATGAAGCCCTGAAATCAGGTATTAAATTTCTATTCCATCGCATTTAGCCTGTCGATGTCAATTTCAACCTCGACAAAAAAAGTTATTTTTTTGGAAAATATCCACCTAATTCATCCACTGGTTCATCATCATTTGTTGTTGCATCAACATCTGCATTTGTAGCTATATCTACTAAAAATGCCTCAAATGTGTGGGAGTTTTTTGAAAAAAAACATTTGACGACACAGTAACTGTTAAAACCAAATGTAAAATTTGTAATAAATTTATTTCAAATAATATATCGGGTGACACTAACTACTTACTTAGACATTCGAAAAGTTAACTAAAAAATGTACTTCTTAATTTCAATACACAAATGCAATTAAGTTGGTCCAACTTTGAACTACCTGTCACTTCAAGTCACAACCAATATTCTTTTGATTCATGACCAATACAATTTTAAGTCATAACTAGATTATACAGTACATAATTTGATTAGATCGACTATAAAATCACATAGTGCATTTAGAGAAAACTTGTATTCTTGAAAGAATGCCTCTTAAGTTAATTGGAGAGAGAGAGAGAGAGAGAGAGAGTTTAACAACATTAATATCTAAGGATAGAGTGACAACAAATCATCAAGGCAAGGCAGAGAATTTTATTTAACTTCTCTGCATCTTCTTTAAAAGGAAAAGTGGAATAATCTTGCAAATTAATGCTTCTTCGCACTTTCATATATTTATTGTAAGAAAAGTTACTATGTATAGAGCCCCTGCAAGAAATATGGAAATGATGGTAGTCTTAGTAGGCATCCTTCCTTTATCATTCCTCCACACCATGGCCTCATAAATTGGCCAGCAATTTAGCACCACAAAACCACTAATATACATTTGAACAAAGAAACACTCCCCTAAGTTTTCACCTCTGACAATTGCGATCAGCCCTTTGAGGAGCGCAGCAAAATTGACAATTGCAGCCATCGCTAGCGGTACAAACATTGGTGACTCAACTCCGAACTCATATGTCCCTTGGTCGTACCTTTTTCTTTGTTCATTGTCTACTACTTTACTGGTCACATTGAACTTTTGTTCGACAATGCCTAAATATTTGGATAAGAAATCAATTGACCCGAACAAATAACATGTGACTCCTCTTACCATCCACATTCTCTGAGTGTTCCACCACCTTCGAAAGTTTCCTTGGGCTAGCATAAATTCTAGATAGTCGTGTCCATAGGCTCCAATAAATAGAAAAACGTACAAAAAAAACCACGTATTTGTGACCTGAAATATTTATAATTGTTGATTATTATATAATAATTTTTTAAACTTGCTTATTTTTCATCTTTAGTACATTTTTTTATGTCTTTTTGTCAATTGTGTTTTAGTTTATCTTCAATAGATGAATTAAAAAAAGGTAAAAAATGGATCGTGTTTGAAAATAATTTATTGAAGACAGAAAAAAAGATAAGCAAAGAAATAACTTATTTTACTTATTTTTTCTTCATTATCTTTAGTGGGGTTTTTTTTTTCAACTATGTTTTTGTCAGTTTTCTAAGTCCTATACAAAGATAAATCAAAAGATTTTGAAAAAAAATAACTAGAAGATTAAGAAAAAGAATTACTAGAAAAGGCAAGTTAAGGCCAGTTTAATTATTTCAATTGGACCATTATGTTCAAATAAAGAGATTAACCCATTTTAGGAGCATCAAGTAAAAAAGGATTAGGCATATACGTACCTTTGGAAAGATGGAGACTCCATTGAGGAGAGTTAGCTGAGGGAGAAATGCATATATAGTGATTGGAATTGCTATCATCGGCCAAAAAGCATAGTGAGTGTAACAAAGGCCCATGATAGGACCCATGGCCCGAATGCCAAATGTAATAGGGCTATATTTTGAGAAACCCACCTCAAAAAAGCCCACGGACCATCGTTGGACTTGGTTTAACACATCGTTTAGGATGATCGGTGCATCCCCTAAAAATGCCGGTCTGTCAGGATGACAAAACACAGACTTCCATCCTTCACATTGCAACCGATACCCCGTGTAGAAATCCTCAACCACAGTTCCATATTTGAAGCCCAACTGCAAATTTTGGAACAAAGTTAAGATTTTAATATCAATAACTTGCTGGAGAGTTTTCTACAAATGATCTATAATCTTACCTTGGAACCCCAATTGATATGGTTTTTCTCATACTCGCAATCTGCTACATGGTGGGCTAATGCGAGTGTTGATTGGGCCTGTATAAGTTTGTCAACTGCATGGTCCGGTCTCAATTGTGGAATTTCGGGAATAACAAAAGATGATGGGCCTCCGAAGAAAACTCGACGAGAGAAAAAGCATCCAGTCCCAACATGATTAGGGCCGGCTAGCCCGTCCATTCCCATCGAGTTGATTTGGAATTCACGCTTAAAATCACAACCATATATATCATCTTTGTTGATCCCATGGAACCGCTGAGGAAATTGAACATACCCTAATTTTGATCTAATTTTTTGATCAGAAAAGAAACATAGTGCGACACGAGGTGTTTGGGGATCATTGGAATACATGTCGCAATCTAGCGTCAAGATTATAGGCGCATTGGTCATGATGGCTGATATTCGAAGCTTCAAAACATTTGAAAAATAGGATCCAGAAAATATTAGAAAAAGACATTTGTAAATGTTTTATATTACTTGAAAAGGAAAATTTAGTACATGAGACATTGATCATTAGAGCAAACAGTCTTGTTCACATTTCTGGAGAGAGTATTTCCATAACTTGGGACTCACACCAACAAAAATTCTAACCGTGAGCATTACCATTGGACTAAATCACTCTATAAAATGCTGTCAGAGATGTTTTTTGTGTTGTGTGTTAACAATACCATTGATTTATAAATGAATGGCAAGAAATATTTTGTTTCAAAAAGTTTATTTCTCTATTTTGATGTACTATTGAATTATATCTCAAGATTATAGTATTTTCAAATTTTTAATGGCCTGTTTGGGATAATTTTTAAGCTGTCTTCTTGCAAAAAAATCTAGTTTTTAAGCTGCACTGTTTAGTTTTAAAAAAAAAAAACTAACTAATTTTTTTCCATCTCTTAAGTGAAGAAAAAAAAACCAAGATATATTCCAAACACTTTAACTTTTTTTCAAAGAAAATTTGTATAATACATTTACTTAAAAAAGTCAACTCTATTAACAAAAACAAAAAAAGTAAATCGTGCCAATATCCTAAACACTACAACTTAAAAGCTAAAAATAAAAGCATTTTAGATATTTCAATAAAAAGTAAAAAAGTAAAAATGCTATTACAAAAAATTATCCAAAACAATTTAACTTTTTTTATTCATCTTTTTTGAAAAATAAACTAAACTTCTTAAAAATCAATTTTTTCAGACATTCTAATTAAACAGACACAAAATGAAATTACGGTTTTTGGTGCACATAGATACACAAACAACAAAATTTCAAGACAGAATATATCTATCACTATTGAAATGGGTTTAATTTGAGAGCTTTGCTTACTAAGGCATTAAGAGCACCAGCTTTGAAATGATGTGGAGAGAATTTACTTTTTTGTCTGGATATATAGATTAGGTTTGGCATTAATTGTTCCGTAATGTCTTTGTCTCTTCCAATCTCTAACAAAACCTGCAAGTGAATATATATAAAACAAAATGTATTCATAATCTTATATGTACTAGAATTTTAAATTTTTATCCGAAATAAAAGAGGACTTAATTGCAAAAGAGAAATTTATTGAAATCGAAGGGATGAAAAAATTTGATTCATTTAGTGGAGTAAAAATATAAAATACTTGAATAACAGTGGGGTGATCGTGGCGGGAAAATTTGTCAGTCCATAGATTGAAAGCTTGGCGTTCTTACTCGCTAGTTATGTACTCATCGCCAATCTTTCCTCTCTCTACAACATTCTCCACCCTTACCTTCATGCTTTCATACAACATCTGTAACATATAAACTTGATTAAACGATAGAATTATTAATTAAAACGGATTATGAAGGAAATAAATCTAATAATTAAGCTCAATAAGGGAACCGCTACACATTTTTATCGGTAATATATCATATTGTTGGTTAAGTGATTTCCCCCTCAGTTAGGCCTTGATTAGTAACAAAAGTGTTTTGGTGTTTTTTTATTATTTGGCTTTCTTTACCCTTTCTTAATATGTTTTAGAAATGATTTGTAACAGTAAGGAAGAATATTTTGTTTTCTTAATGGAATGTGATTTGTATTGCAGTGCACAAAGAAAAAGTTGACTTTTTGGACAAATCAAACGATTTACGTTTTTTAATTATTTTTTACTTAAAAAATAAAAAATTCAAGAGTAGCCAATCGAATCTTTACGATTTTTTTTAGCGCAAAAAGTATTAAAAGTTAAATGGTCATGAGCTTTTTTTTTCTTTTTTCTTTTTTTTTGGTGGGGGGGGGGACCAGCAAGTTCGCAAAATTCTTAAGCATCAAAAACTGAAACAAGCCTAATAAGTCATAAATAAGCAAAAAAACTCACCTTTTAGTGTTCAGGAAAACACTCCCTTAGCAAATTATGGTGTACATTGTAGGGTGGACAAAGTGTCGTGTTCATGTGGTGCCACATTGAGTTCATATCAAAAACTTCTCAACACTAACTTTACCTATTTAGTTAAATGTGCCATTTATTCAAATACTAACACCACCCGCTTATAAACGTGTTAACCTGTTTATAACCTATTTAAAAATAAGTTTATATTTTTAATTTTATACATATTTTAATTATAAAATTACATAAATAATAATAAATAAAAAACTCTAAACAATCTGCAAAAAGATATTAACATGAACACAACTTCTCTCTTAACATGAACATATCATTAAGAAGGGATTAACATGAACATAACATTAAAAATCTGTTTTGATCTCAGAAATTCAAGATCAATCAAAGCAAAACTCAGCTCAATTTTATCTACTAGGATTGCAAAAATGTATCAAAGATGAATAACCAGAAAGAGATTAATATGAAAACAGTTCAAATTAGAAAAAAAAACATATCGTTGAGAAAAAAAAAGAAAAAAAAGACTTTAGTTAGCCTTTTTGTGTGCTATGAAAACCTTAGATTGTTCTTTATTCAATCTGCGTAAAGTGTGAGATTGATAGGAAGAGTGAAAAAGAAGACAACAACTGGAGTACGACGGCGATTGCAGTACGATGATGACGCAACGAGGTTCGACTAGCCTTCGACGTCGATCGGATTTTGACAACAACAAGGACCTTTCACGGCGATGGGTGTCACCGGCTGCGACGGTAACGAGTGTCACTTGTTGCGATGGCAACGACAACGAGCTTTAAGCTTCAATTTGTAAGTTAATGGGCGGCGAAAGCGAAATTCTTGGGTAAACTGTAACTGGTAAAAGGTAAAAGTAATACTTGATAGCCTGAGATGTGAGAAGTCGCCTCGCCTCGTCTCGCCTATTTTGACTTTCGAATAGGGTTTTAACTTTTAATTTTTTGATAAACTTGATAATTGATTTTACTTTTAAGTAATAATAACATAACCCTATTTTAATTATGGGCGACGATTTTGAGTTTTCTCTCCTAAGTTTTTTATTTTTCTTTTACAATGCATAACATAATTATAATGGGTATATAATCGGGTTATATATGTGTTTTTAACGTGCTTCGTGTTTGTGTCATATTTCGAGTTGACACGGAAAGAAAACGTGTTAGATGAGTTATTTTTAGGTTATACGGGTTCAACACTAACCCAACATATTTATGAAACGTACTATGAGGTTGCGCCATTTTATAATTTCATGTCAAAATAGTTGATCATAACCCTCAAACTTCGTGTAGGGTTAAAGTGTTACGAGGTTGTGTCATTTTATAATTTCATATCGAAATAGTCAACCATAACCCTCAAACTTTGTGTCGTATTTCGAGTTGATACGGAAAGAAAACGTGTTAGATGAGTTATTTTCAAGTTAAATGGGTTCAACACTAACCCAACATATTAATTAAACATGTTATGTGGTCGTGTCATTTTACAATTTCATATCGAAATAGTTGACCATAATCCTCAAACTTCGTGTAGGGTTAAAGTGTTATGAAATTGTGTCATTTTATAATTTCACGTCGAAATAGTTGACTATAACCCTCAAACTTTATGTTGTATTTTGAGTTGACATGAAAAGAAAACGTGCTAGATGAGTTATTTTTAAATTACACAGGTTCAATACTAATTCAATATATTTATTTAATATATTATGAGATCGTGTCATTTTATAATTTTATATCGAAATAATCGACCATAACCCTCAAATTTTGTGTAGGGTTAAGTCGTGTTGATGTTTGGTGTAAAAATTTTTGACCCCTAGACTACATTGTGTATTAGAATTATTGGTTTTTTTTTTTTGTCCTCTTTCCCCAAAATTGCCAGTTGCCCAACTATAAAAAGAGAAGGAAGAAAACCTGTTAAATTGGTTTTTTTTGTTTTATATAAAAAAAATTAAATTTTGATAAAAAATACTAATTTTTTGTTTTCTCGTGATAAACGATGAATTTAAAAAGTACACTCATATATTAATAATAATAAAAATCACTAAAAATAATTAAAAAAATACATAAAAAATTAGGCCAAATACAGAAAAATGTGACTGTCCTTTCTACAATAAAACTTTTAGCTAAGTTGATTGGATGCATCATAAGATTTTTTTTCCATTAATAAAATATTTAGTTAACACATACTTTTACAAATCTTGAATATTTAGTTAACACCACCTTCAACCATCGGCTACCACCTTCCTTCACTACCTCATCATACCGACTACCCAATTATCTACCACCACTATCATTCACCAATTTTGGTCAACATCATCTCCACCGCATTACATTTGTCCATCACTTTTATCCACCAGCTTTCGAATCCAATAATTCTCTTAGACGGCTATTCTTCCTCTACCATCTCCATTCGTTTACTTTTCACTTATTTTAAAATTAAATTAAACAAAAATATATCTTCGCTTAACATGTTCTTTTTTGCCTTAATAATTGGTTCGTGATTGCCTAACAGAAACCACTTTCATATTCGTTTCTCTTCAATATCTTACGTAGTGTGTCTAGCTAATAAATGTGTGTTATGTATTTTTTAATATGATATTATGCTACCGTATAATAACCGTTAGCCTGTTATTATTGAATTATTCTCTAAACTTAAAAATATACATATAATATATATATTAATTGAGCACCCTACATTAATATATTTATGTGGCATTCTCTATCAATTATATAACTCCTCCACAGCCATAGGAGTACATCCCCATCATTTTCATCCTTTTGTTTTAGGCCCAGATTGACATTTAGCTTCAAAGCTATTTTTTTTTAAAAATTAATTAATTAGGTAAAAAGTTAACTTTTTTAATTTTTGCTCAAATTAAACACCTTTGCCTTTTTATATAGTGAAAAATAACAATTATATGTAGTTAGTAATTATAGTAAATAAATTATGAATGAGTGAGATAATTATTTTTTAAAAGTAATTGAAGTTTGAATGTAATATTTTATGAATTAGTATTTTAATTTGAATTTTTTTTATTTCATAACTTTTTATTTATTTACCAAACGGATCATATTAAAATTTTGGCATTTTTAGCCAAAAAATTAAAAAACCTGGGTAACCAATCAGGGCCTTAATCTTTGGGCTAGTTTTGGAACACCAGATTGGAATAGGGATACCTGATATATACTTTTTAAATTTTGTTTGTTATTTTAAATGAGATTACGTTGGATAGAACCGCGTGATTTTTATACCAGAAGATTATAGGTTGTATTTTATATACTGAAAAAAATTTAATTTATGTTTAGTTAGAGTATTGAAATAAAGAACGAAACTTAGAATTGAAACACTAACAGAGACAGATAAAATAAAGATTAGGTTTTCACCTTCATCTGCTCACTCTCGGCGCACCGGGGGTGATTTGATCTAAAATACGCATCAGGGCACCTCTCTACAATCTTGTTCTTCCTGCAGAAGGGTAACCAGTGTCTTCCAAATTTAGCAGCTTCCATGAAAGCGAAGAGAGTCAGAGCAGAGCCTCCATCGTCGGAAACATACACCGAAAGCTTCTCTGCAGGGTAGTCGTAAGCCATGACCGATAAGGCCGTGTTCGCCACACTCACCGGCGGCTCTTTGTATGGGTCGGCGGTGCATATAAAAATGTCAATCGCCGGAAAATCTTTCTCCTCTACGACTTTCTCAAGGTTTTCCGGGAATACTTGGCGATAGACGGGACGCATGCGAAAGCACTGTGCGGTGAACCACATGAACCCTAAAAGGGCATCGGAGATCAACAAGGAGAGGGAGATACTGAAGGAGGACAAGGAAGCGGAGTGGAGGATTGTGAGTGCATGGCGATAGAGCAGAGCGAAAACGGCGCACGCGTAAACCGCCGTGAACAGACGATTGCCGGCGGCGCGACGTGAGAACCTCCACGTGTGAAGAAGGGGCTTGGCTGTGACACCCCCCATTTCCATGCTTCTTCTGTGGCCCATCGATGATTCAAGCTGCTTAACACAGGTTTTATAAGCCTTGGTGTAGACTGTACAGAGTGGTTCCATTTGTTCCACGGTTCCACCACCATTATTACAAAATTAAGAACAAAAACCTGAATTATTTGGGATAATACGAATTTCTGAATTATTTAAAATGTCTTTTATTCTTTTACTTTAATTTGTTAAAATGTATATATAATAATTGCCTTCATTTTCTTTTGCTTTAAAACTTATTTGCGGTATTTTTTCAATTTAAAAGTTTTTTGAGAAAGCAGTTTGATCTCGTATTAACTTTTAACTTTTTTTTTTTCATACAAATAGATCTCTTAAAACAAGTAATTTTAGAAAGAAAAAAATAAATAAAAATATAGTGAGGTAAAAAGGTGGTTGTAGTATTATTAATTTTTTATACATTATTTTCTTATCAGGAGAAGATTTTATTTATTTATTTAAAGGCATTTGAATACACTTTAACTCGATTAATTTAGTAAGTACATGTAATTTTTTCATCTCACATGTACCATTTAATTATTAGATTTAAGTCCTTAATTGGAATAACACAAAAGAAAAGTGAGTAATGGAAAATACTAATCACCAGCAATATATAATTTTAATAAAAGTTAATAATACTACAAATTTTAATAAGAAAAGTGAGTAATTGGATTTTTTAATTTTTAAAAACAAATTATTAATAAAAATAATTTCAAAATTTTAAAACTTTTTAAACCCACTAAACAAATTAAACCAGGATTTTAAAGCGTTAAATTTAGGCAAGTTTAAACTGTTCAAAAATATTACTCAGCCCCTTGATTTCAATGATAATAAGTGGGGAGTAAGTTAAAAGAACGATCACCTCTCAAAGATAAAATAGAAAAAAAAAAAAAAAAAAATCTCCACCTACCAGTCCAACCTAATTCTCGCGACCTTCTGCTGCTTAACGTTAATTATTCTTGAATATTGAGGCGTGGAGTGTGGACCCCTCACTCATCACGTTGGCTGACTCAATCGTTGTTCTTTGGAGTTTAGTGGTTTGGCTCGGTCCAAATTAAACCTCAAGTCATGTTTGATGAGTCGAATTACTAATGAAAAAATATATAATTTTTATTTTATAAGTAATTTTATAAGATTAATAATAAAATAATTATTAATATTATATATTTTTTAAGTATTATATGTTTTATATTTTATAAAATAAGTTATTCAATAGATGCATAATTTTCTCATCATTTGTTGATTCAAATAAAAGAAATATAATCTAATCTTATGTTTAATCCGATTAATTAAGCATGCCCTAAGTGGTTGGTATTATTGAAATTTATAATTTTTATATTATAATTTGTTGTAAAAATTATAAGTGTTTAGTAAAGATAATAATTTATAATTAAAAAGAAAAAAAAATAATTATAACTTGTAATAAAAGTTATGAATATTAAAAAATAATTATAACTTAGAGTTAAAAAATATTACTAAACTGGTTGACTTGAATAATAATAAGTGGATAGTAAGTTAATTAAAAGGACAATCACCCTTCAAAGATAAAAAAAAAAAAAAAAAAAAAAATTCTCCACCCACCAGCCCCAACCCAAACCCAATTCACACACGACTTTCTGTTGCTTAACCATAATTATTCTCTAATAATAAGGTGTGGAGTGTGAACCCCTCACTGATCATATGGGCTTAGTCATTGATCTTTGGAGTTGAGCGGCTCAGCCCATCCAAATTTTTAGTATTATTGAAACTAAACATTTATAGATTATAACTTATAGTAAAAGATATGAGTTTTTAATAAAAATTATAATTTATAGTTATAAAAAAATAGTTATAATTTGTAATAAAAGTTATGAGCATTTAAAAATAATTGTAACTTATAGATAAAACCAATAATGAAAAACTAATAATAGTTTAATTTGCCAAATTGATTGACGACGCCAGAGCTTGTGTTGTGGTGTCATGTGAACCCTCTGGATAAAAAAAAATTACTATGTATAATTTTAAAAAAAATTAGATGTCACTACTATAAAATAAAAAAAAACCTAATTAATTTTTTAAAAAAGTTCAAAATTTACACACTTTGTCACTACTTACCCCTAGCAGTATAAATTTTAATGCATAATTTATAATTGTTCAATACCTTTAAATAGTGTATAAAGTACAAAATATTGGGGTGGGGGTGTGTTCTCCCACCCCACCACGCTTATTAGCGGGATGGAATCGAGAAAAAATAGTCAAAAAAATAGTAGGAACGTAACGAAAAATACATTTTTTACTTAAAAAAGAATTAATACTAACAATAATGACATGATATGATATTAAAATAATAATATTGATCAATGACTACAATTAAATACAAAGAAAAATAAGAAATACAAGTAAAAAAATAAAAATAAGTATAATATTTTTGTATTTTAGTTCTATTATATTTTTAAAAATAAAATTTATATACATATTTATATATTAAATATATTTAATTTATTTAATCAGAGGTATGGCGGAAAAAAATGGGACGGGGTAGCAAAGACCGCCCCCTACCTGTTACCTAACGGGTGCAGAAAAAATTTGCATAAAACGATACAAAAGAGCGAGAACAGGACATGTACGAATGTAATTATCATCCCTACTTCTAATACACTGAAAACTCATAACTCCAATCTAAATTAGGATACTCACTTAAAAATTCATATAAACTAGGTTTGTTAAAACAATAAAGACTCTTTAGGTTATTTTCATCATATCATATATTCCTAAACTAATAAAAAAATTTCAACAATGATAACACCTGAATTGCCACAACAAATTAGGAAATTTAATTTATACTCAATCAAATAATTAAATTCCTAACAGTATTGAACACTAAGAATTTAAATAATGATATGCGATTTGAGTTGGGACGTCTAGAAATTTAGCATTTATCTAGTATTTTAAAATTATAAAAATACCAATGATAAACAAATTATTATTAATTTTCTTTTTATTGCTCTTTAGTAAATATGATAAAATTCTAAAAATATTTAAACAATAATAATTAAAACAAATTTATATAACAAGATAAAATAATTTAATGTAATATTTATATAGGTGTAAAAAATTCAACTCTTAAAATGAGATAAACTTTTGCATTTGTTCTCTCTCTCTGTTGTCTCATACGCTGTAAAAAAAGACTTACGGACTAAGATTGTCACTTCACTCATTTTTTTACAAATTCAATCTTTTAATTAGTGAAAGATAAAAGTAAAAGAATTGAGTTTGTTTGGGT
>JAOTRH010000013.1:9097088-9123939 GCA_034768845.1 Heliamphora exappendiculata | reverse complement strand
GTTGTAGCCAATCTCGGTCAACTCCTTAAGCGGAAAATTTTCATCTACCGTCTTTGTCTCTTGCAAGCACACTACTGATGGTTTATGCGGTTGCAGCCACTCAATTAATTGTGGCAAACGCACTGAAATGGAGTTGACATTCCACGAAGATATGATCATTACCGTGTTTTCCTTCGCGTCCGACGACCGTTTGTAGTGGCTCCAACACTCGATCTTCGCTTGCTTGCTGCTCTTGGCTTTGCCACCACTGGCGCTTCTCCATCGTCATCGTCCACCTCTGCGTCACCTTGAGTGAGGCTGAACTCGGCTAGCATGCTGGAAAAATTGACTAATTCGATTGCCGAGCGCGCAGCCTTTTGAGCTGCAAGTGCCATAGCAGAGTCTCCGCGACTTTCAGGCACCAAAGCTGGTATCACCGGAACTCCGAAATCGCTTGTAGCCATTCCGATTCGGATTGATTCGGCATGCTCACTGTCGTTGGCTAAAACAGCCAAACTAATGACTGCAGCGAAATGGGATAATGTTTACCGAACTATCTTTCAACAGGAATGGTGGCTCGACTGCGTCACCGATGGCCACTACGGCCAAGTGTGTGTTAAGTCAGGTGACGTGATCCAGGGCTGGCTGCCCTACGTAACCCGACGACGTTGGGGATATCTAGTGTCTGAAATGCCGTTCCTGACCCATACGCTGGGCCCCGTTATCTTGCCGGGTATCGGAGGCGAAACCACAGAATTACTGCGTCACAACGCTATCACTCGCGAGCTATTGGATCAGCTTCCGAAGCTGGCCCACTTTCGTCAGGTGCTTTCACCTGACGATATGGGGGCGCTCGGCTTCATCGAATATGGTTGCCATATCAAAGTGCAGTTCACATTCATTAGCGACTGTACCGACTCGGGCAATATATGGAAGCGCATGCGGGACAAAACCCGCAACCTGATCCGCCGATCGGAGGAGAAGAACACGGTGCGGGAGGCTGATGCCGACGAGTTCCTGCGTTTTTATGCTGATAACTGCCGCGAGCGCAACGACGTAAATCGCTACTATGATCCCCGGACGCAACGAGTACTACGTCAATGCATCGAACGCGACCAAGGTCGAATTTATCTTTCGCGCGACCGCGTCACAGGGGCTGCCAGCGCGGGAATCGCCGTGGTCTGGGACAGTCGTTACATGTATTTCCTGATGTCCACTCGACATCTCAAGGCAGACAGCGGTGCCGTAAGCCTGCTGTTGTGGGGTGCATTGCAAGAAGCCCAGCGCCGGGGGTTGCATTTCGATTTCGATGGCGTGACCACTTCGGGCACATACAAATTTTTGTCTGGCTTTGGCGGCACACTCGTACGCCGTCATGTTGTCGAGAAATTCGTTCCTGTATATCACACCCTGGACAAGATAAGAGCTAGGCTCTACGGCAACATGAAGAATCCCTACTCCAACTGAAGGTCTGGCGGTCGAACTTAAGTGATCGTAGCGGGGCGAGTGGCCATGTTTAATAGCGGCAGGCGAAGACGGCTTGTTGATACTTTGAGGAGAATAGCCGTAGCTCGTTGACGAGGGGGATCAAATCAATAGACCGATGAGCCATCGCCGCGGTAGATCAATCCTAATTCAGACAGGCTGCTAGGGGCGCCGAGCCCTGGTCATCCGACGCTTGATCAGAAATGGCAGAGTCTTCAGGCTGTCGACAACCGGATGCTCGCCAGGCACCGCTGTGGACAAGCCGGCACGTTCGAGCCAACTGTTGACGCGGTTGAGGTGACGCCGGTGCGCGGTGACATCGCTGTGCCAGAGAATCCCCACTGAAATCGACACGGCATCGCCGTTCTTGACCCAATGAGGGAAGAACGCCGGGATGTGCACTCCCTCGCCGGGGTGCAGCTCGACATGCGTCGAGAGTTGCTCGAGATTCTCGGAATAACGGATTAGTTCACCATCGTCCCTGAAGTACGCCCGTAACTGGTCGTTGCTGAACACCGCTGGATCGGAACCATTGGCGATCGACAATTTCTTAGAGCCGCGGATCTGGAGCAGGAAGTTGTGTTCCTCATCCACATGAAAGGGTGTCGTCGTGCCGGGCGAACTGACGAAGATGTCCATGCGCGGATCCGACAATCCCGGTGCGCGATGCTCGGCTGGTTCGCGGAACTCGTCAATGATCTGGCGTAACAGTTCGGCATAGTGGGGTTCGGTGCCGATGTTACGCAGCTGCATAAATGCGCCAGCGCTCTCGATCTTTTCGATGACTTGCGCCGCCGACATGTCAGGCCCGGCCAGTTGGCGACTTTCAAAGGTTCGCGGCTCCGCCGATTCCAGAGAGTCGGCGACTTGGTTGATCGAGTGGTCACCACGGAAGAACAGCACCGGTCGGTTCAAGGAATGCGTCAGTTCAACCAATCGCGGCAGCTGTAGCAGCGGGTGCGAGACCAGCTGGTGAGAAATCTTGAATGGAGTGCGGTCGAAGTTGGTTGCGAACTGTTTCCCATCCATCGTCAGCAGGGAGTCATGCAGACCATTGTGGATATCGTCAAGCTTACTGTTCATTGTCTCTACCAGTGTATTTCTACCCAATGTCAAAAGGCAGATAGTTCCGTGCAGCAGCACGGTCAAGTACTCGCATGCTGCATCCGGCGCTTGCCGATGCGCGCTCCGTCAGCTCCCGGGCGCGTTGCCGCTGTTCCGGAGACACTGACTTGTATACTGCCGTGTCGTTTGTGTTCGTGGCGTCCTCGCTGAGCCCAATACGGCTGCTGTCCGGCTCCGCGGCTTCGCGCCGCATCCACCTGCGCATGTCGCCGAGCACTGCCAGTAGGTTGCGTGTACTGAACCGCCGCATGAGCTGGATATCGGTGACTTCAATTGGCATCGCGCCCCAGCGGTGCTTGTAGTGGTCGAAATTCTGCATAAAATTCAGATGGCGATGCCGCTGTTCTATCGCCTGCCCCATGGCAAGCAGTAACAGCAGCTGTCCTGGCCCGAGCTTGGAATGGGACCGGTCATAGACCATTTCCAAGCACCAGATTCCATGCCGATGGGGTGCTGCCAGCAGGTTGGAACCAAGGATCAAGCCAGCTACCAATACGTCATCCAACACGATCCCAATGAACGACGGTTCGAAGCCGCCGTTTCCAGACGCAATATCCCGGTAAAGTTGGACCCGTCCCGGGTGACGATTAATGGAACCCGAGGTGCCGTCTTTCCAACTGCGGCTGTCGAGATCGCAGTAAGAATCGAACCAGGCAGATAGGCCCTGTGCGCCGTCGGCATGGATCAGCCGGACTTCGCCGGCGGCATATAGCTTGCGAACCTGCCGGCTGATGTTGGAGCGCATCTTGTGGCTTAGTGATCGAAAATAGGAGCCCAGATCGCCCCAGGAGATCGGTATCTCGTTGTATGGCGCAACTTTCACTTCGCGCACCCGGATCTTCCATCCAGATGCAGCATGGGCAGCGGTAAACAACGGGCCGCCCGGTCGTTGGCCGGTAATATGTGTGAGGTCCCAGTCAGTAGAATGTTGGCACAGATAGTCGATCAGCGCCCTTGCGCACCGATCCCGGTCCTGCGGGGCCGAGACAATCTCCGGTTGCTCAGTATCTATGTAGCCAAGAAACAGCATGCTTCGGAACATATGCTTTATGAATCCATTTCCCGTTTGTATGGTGTCCGGCCGGATAAGCATAGGGAAGCAGCCAATCAAGCGACTGCCCTCACGGATCAGGAACAAGCGTTCGACACTACGGCTGGAACCATATTCGCGGCCGCGAGCATAGGCGACCAGGAATTCTCCCGATAGAAAAGGATTGGGGCGTTCTGATACGGCGTTCAGCGCATTAATCTCTGGAGCGAATTTTTCCAGGCCTGCAACGCCGTCGATGCGGGAAACTGAGAGCTGCTCGACACCGGTCGTTGAACGCTCGGTCATGGGGCCATATCCTCGGGGCCAACGTGTCGATAATCTAAACCAGTTTCCAAATATTGCCTCCTTACGGCGTGAGATTGTGCCTTGATCAAACGCAGAGCACCATCAGAAGCATCGACCATATCAAACATAACGCATCTTAGGGACGGTTGGGGAAGAAGGAGCGGGGGGATGAGGCAAGGACAAAGACACCCCTCTGTTTATACGTGACTAATAGTTTGACAATACTTACGGCCATGGATCATCTCCCATGAGCATCATATCTCCTTCATCATCCGTAAAGACAATTTCCCATTTATTCCGAGGGCAAAGACCTCCCTTGATTTCAAACATCTCTTCCAGTTCATCAATGAGCTCAGCATACCCTCCCAAAGCAGTTAAATCCACAGCCCGACCCACAGCAATCCCCTGCATTTGTACCTTCTCGGCAATTTTGAACACCCACCACACAAATTTTATTTCACTAACTATTGAAAGTGTGCATATAAAGTATCAAGTTTTAAAATCTTTGGTAATGATAAATCCAACTTTACGTTCAGCCTTCTAGTTCAAAAATACCTTAGTACGACTTCTGGTAGAGCAGTTCTGCTTAATTTGAACCTCCTTTGGTGATACCTGCAACCGCCCTTGTCTCTTCTCTTTGGAAACCTTTGAAAGGTCAGACTTCTGATCTGAATCAGCACCTGAAAGGGTACTCGGTCCGTGTTCATTAATGCCACAATTGGATACACTCCCTGGTGGTACTGATGCCTTCAAAAGGGCACCTGTTGAGGGACTATTCAAATCGACACCAAACAATCGGCAACTTGCAACTGTTTCAAATTTCTTCCCATCAACTGATTCAGGCAATGCGTTATTGCTCTGCGGTCCCGAATGCAGATTTGAATAGCCTAAAAGAACAGCTGAGCCACTCTTGCTATCTTGTGCACCATCAACAAACAGATTCCAAGACACATTTACATGGGAAGAAGATAGCCAGCCCTCATCAGAACGAGTATTTGAGATACAGTTGGCGCTGTTATTCATGAGAGTGTCACTAATTCTTGGTTGCTTATGATGCCAGTTAACATTGTTTTCACTCCTTTGGCCTTCAGGATTACCACTTAATTGGGTTAGACCCTGGGAAGGATTCCAGACAACTGATGTGGTTGAAGATGCAGTTTCTGCAACAAAAAGGACCAGGAAGTGGAAGAAATAAAGGACAATATAATGCAGGCAGACTATGCTATGAACAGAAAAAGGAGAAATATCTCTTACCAAGACCTGTGATTTCAATCGGCATTCGGGGTCTTTTATTCTTTGTTGTGATTGGTTGAACCAGGCATGAAGGAACAGAAGGCACAAGAGGTTCAATCTCCCAGAGGGAAACCCTCTCAGGCCTTTCAATAGAAGCAGGTTCATCCCATTGAACCTGGAAAATGTCAACCAAAAAAAAAACGGAAACAAAAATCTCAAAACTTTTGTTCTACACTAAAAGAACAGTATAAAGTAAATAAGTCACGCATATTAACCTTCAGTGAACGCCATTTAGAATTTTCCCACTGGGGGGAAAGATCTTCAACCCCCACTATGGTGCCTGTAAACCTAATCAATCAAAACACAACATTTTCATCATTAGTTAACTTCAAAAGAAGACTCATATAAACCGCGTAAGATATTGTACTACCATTGCACGGGAGAGTCCTCCCCCTCAAATTTCATCTTGAATCTCATTCCAACCACAAACTTCTTGTTGACAGCTTCTAGATATTTGTTCAAGCCTATGATGAATTGACTTGTCCTGATACATTTTTACAATAAAAAAACAAATGCAATAACAAACTAAGTTAGCTCGGTTCCATCAACTCTAAGATCTTCCACTTAGACAGAACAAAGTCATATACTATACCTTGGCTTGTAGTAGACAACAAATAGGGTTTGGGTAGCAACAGCATGAGAAGCAGTTGCGAGCACTCCTAGGTGCATGCTCTGACTTGAAATCACTGATGATGGCATGGAGTTCTGATGGCGAGTAACACGCCTCACACCGACACGTAATTCCCCATTCTCCCCCCTAGGGTACCAATTCTTGTACGTTAATGTCACTAATAACTAAATATATAGGGATTGGAAATAGCACAGGCTAGTGAGGTTGAGAGAAACAACAATTTACCCATAGTTTGAAGGAAACTCTCAATTAGTTAAGAGGTAATTTCAGAAAAATTAATCAGATTGACGAGGCTAAATGTATGTTGTTTGCAGCATATGTTTGACGTGGGTGTGATTATTTTGTTTTGTTTATGTTTAAAAAGATATTGAAATTGTGGTAAGGAGGGCGAATATAATAATCCGAAACTTTTACCTTAATTAAGTTCCACTAGTCCTTAATCCCCCCCAATTTAAAATTTTCTTTAGGTCACTTCGCTTTTAGAGTTCTTTTGCAGAGTGACGAGTACAGGATTAATTTGTTGACGTTTCAGTCAATGTTCTTACAGTTTTCTTTTTTAAAGAATCATCCTCATCATTTCCCTGTTTTCTAAGCTGCTACGATTTGGGCAACAGTTGGGAGAACTTTGGCATCTTTATTTACATATAGATAATACAATGGTTACTAGCGTTCTAAGGGGAAATAAACAAATACCTCAGGAATACAAAAGTATCCCCAGCCACTAATCTCTTGGAAGTAACAAATGTACTCCATCCTGTTGTAAGCAAATGCCTCCTGGGTTGGCCTGCACATTTTAAGACGAAGTGAACTGTCTTAGACAAGCAAAGGCAGTATTGGAATTTTGATTTCTTTATGCATAAGTATCTGATTATTCAAGGTATCTTAAACTATTATTATTATTAATTTTTTTGAGTCTCACAATATTGAGCATGTCGTCCCTCCCTCCCTCTCGCTTCTCCCTATATCACAACAGCACAAGGAGTAAAAACCATTACCTCGAAAAATATGCTTGAACCGCCATTCCCAACCATGAAGATCCCTGGTTACTAATTCCTGAGTAGGTGTCGGCTGGCTCATGTCCTGAACAAAGATAACAGTACTCCAAATGAGGAATTCAATCAATAAAATCACGATATTGGAATCAACTGCAGGAAGCCTGAATCAAGTTATGCACAAATAGAAAATACCAGTGAAGGTAGGCATTCATTAGCATGCTTCCGCAACACCGAAAACCCACCATGAGTGCTTGTATCAGAGGCAGTTAAAACCTTACAGAATGAGTGAACTGTTGGCCTACAAGGTTCAGGAGGGTATGAATCGGGACTTCTTGGCTCAGTTTGCTACATGGATAACTCAATATGGTTAAAAAAGCTAACCCCTTATTCTGAACGAAAGAAAAAAAAATTGATTGCAAAATACGTTATAACAAGAAAAAAATTTCTCTAAGATCTCACATCTGGTTCTGGCAATAACGTAATTTGTGCATAAACCTCATCAGTGTCTTCTTCGGCCTACAACGACAAACAAAAACTCTTGCCGAATCAACTACTCAACAATTTAATATAGAACTGAGTTTGGTTGCCGAAGAAATATGGGTGAGAGAAAGGAATCAAATAATTTAATTTGAGAACTGTCAAATCTCAGAGTAGGAGCAGAAAATACTTAAACCCAATAAGCATAAGATGACTTCTTGGTTTAACTACAAAACCCATAATAGCAAGAATTCCAACACTTTCTCAACAACCAAACAGAACATACATTATAAAACAAACTAACAAGAGAGCATACCCGAAGCTGAATGTTAACAACACGACAAAGTATCTTTGAAGGAAGATTGAACAGTGGAATCCTCTGATTCAGTTCCTGATTTGTTGATGCCTCTAACTAACCCACACCCGAAAATAGCAAAAAATTAAAACCCCCAAAGCCAAAACAAAAAATTCCATAAAAAGGAAAAGAATTATGTAATGATTCTCCAAACAAGGAAGTAAAGAAAAGCGATCTGAGTTTGAATCAACAACAGACTCACTTGTTCCATGTGGCCCTGTGGAAAATAGAACACTCTCTCCTGACTCCGTGGAACGTCCACCAGTGGACCCGCACACGCCTTCCATAGCTCCATATACAGATCATCAACTCCATCACCTATAAAAACATATCAGCACATTTGAAAAGAGGAAGCACAGAAATCAACAAATTTGAAACTACAGAAAAACGGTCATTTCAGTTTTTTTTTACCTTCAGCTGAGAAATTAGGCTGCGAAAGCGACTCTCGATTCGCCATGATTAAAGCACAAAGTTAAAAAAAGAAAAAAGAAGAAAACACACACACACAAAAGAGCCCTTCAAATCACCAATCATCAAAAGCTCAAATACCACTTCAACCTTCCCGTACTCAAAATCGCTGCATTATATGCTTATCGCATTCATTTATGATACATAAATTTCTATTGGCACCGCACAACCGTTGTGATATAAACTAAACCTTCGTCTTCTCAATTCCCAAACCAATCGGAGCTGAAACCGTGACCGCTAAACCGCTCAGAGAACATTACAAAACCGCCTCTCAACGTCGGCATACCGCTTCTGCCTTCTCTCTCCAAAGACAATCACTCTCGCTCTACTTTCTCTCTCTAGAATGAAGGAAATTAGGAAACAGTGTTTTACAGTGGAATCCCGAAAGCAGCTATAAACAGGGAATGCGCTCCTGCCAAACTGTAAAATCGCTATATATGTCCGCTTGTCTCCTTTATCTGTGGTGTAGAGTCCGTAACGTTAACCTACCTAACCATGGTTAGAGTCCTCAACTGGAGATAGACGGTAATGAGGACGACAGAATAACGGAAAAGACACAGAAACATGATCGATTGTGTACAAACGGATACGTCATTTTCAAGGCTGGTTCCTTACTCCGAAAAGTCCTTTTTCTGAAAGTTCATATTTAGCGTGTGTTTGTCCTATTTTTTTTTAAAAAAAATTTAAATTTTTTATTTTTTTAAAAAAATAAATATAAAAAATATAAAAAATAGTTAATTAATTACAATAGAAAGCCAAATAAATAAATATTTTAAGGGATTTTGCAAAGAATTTAAAAAAATAAAAATAAATTAAGCTAAACAAAGGCTTATATGTCTTTATACAAAAATGTTAACATTAATTTATTATTACTATTTTTTATTATTTTGACAGCTCATATATCATTCTACTGCTATACGTAGATGATATGCTCGTTGTCGAGTCGTGCATTAAGGTGATTAATAAGCTGAATAAACAGCTGTCAAAGCAATTTGTCACGAAAATTTTGGGAGCTGCCAATCAAATTCTTAGGATGAGAATAATCAGAGACAGAGCCGTAGAGACCGTCAGACTATCTCAGGTAGAGTATGTAAAGAAAATATTAAGCAGGTTCAACAAGTATGATGCAAAATCTGTCCGGAGCACGTAAGTAAGGTCTCATATGCATCGATTATTGATAACCAGATGTATGCTATGGTTTGTACCAAACTGGATAGTGCACATGTAGTGGGAGTAGTCAACAAATACATGAGTAATCCAGAGAAGCAACACTGGAATGCTGTCAAATAAATTCTGAGATATTTGAAGGGGACTACAGAGATATCCTTGTGTTTCACGAGGACAATATTGAAACTGCAAGGTTATGTGGACGCTAATTTAGCCAGTGATATTGACAGTAGAAAGAACACTACTGGGTTTGTCTACGCTTTTTGTGGCACAGCAGTGAGTTGGGTTTTAAAGCTGTAGAAGATTGTAACACTTTCTACTACATAATAGGAATATGCTGCAATAACATAGGCTGAAAAGTAGATGGTGTTGTTACGGGGCTTGATGGCTAAGTTGGAAATGTAGATTGACAGGGGTATACTTTTTAGTGACAGTTAGAGTGCTATTTTTCTTGCAAAAAATTCGGCATTTCACTCTAGGACAAAACACATACAGTTACAGTATCATTTTATTCGCTCTCTATTGGATAACTGTCAGTTGCATCTTGAGAAGATTAGCAGATCGAAGAATTCAACCGACATGTTGATGAAAGGTGTCAATACTGATAAACTGAAGCAGTGCTCGACTTCAATTGGTCTTCAGGGTTAGAAGACAAGATATGTGTCACGCAGGTTTAATGGGTTTGTTGGTTGATTCAAGGTAGCTGGTGTTGTATTGGGTTTTTTCTCAAAGCTTGGAGTGATTTTATTTCAAGTGGGAGAATTGTTGAGTGGTGAAGAAAAATCACAATTTTTGAATTTACTGCTCGAGCGACTAGGGGTCCACTTGGGCAGGCTAGCACAGGGTAGTCTCGGGCTAGAGATAGCTGGAGCGGTCAGTAGTCAGCTGGAGCGGTTAGTAACCAGCTCAAGCGGGTTTGTATGCCAAGATGTCTTTGGCTAATGACCGTTCGAGTGGTCAGGGGTCCACTCGAGCAGACCCGTCGCGGAACAATTTTTTAGCGCGACGGCTAGGGTTATATTTTAACTATGAGGGACTTGTTCATTAGAGGCATAATGTTATGTTTCGAGCCAGAGAGACTGAGAGAAAGTCAAGAGAATATCATTACTTTGTAATCCTCCAATTAATATAATAAAGTGTGATCCCGTGAACGTAAGTATGTATTATCGAACCACGTAAATCTTGTGTGTGATCTTGTGATTGCTTGTTTTCTTTATTCGTCGTTATCATTTAGGAATTTGTACATTCGTTGTTGATCTTGAACGGAATTAGTGATCGAAATGTAATCTCCAACAAATTTTACAAATTATAAAATGTAACAAAAATTAAAAGTTTACTAATAGCCTAGTCTAGCGTAAATGAAATAAATATATTTTTATTATTTTTTTTCATTTTTAAGTTTTTATTATATTTTGATGAAAATTTTCATTTTACAATATTAAAATTCAAAACTGGACGAGTTTTCAATTATAAAAGACAAATGTTTATTTTAATTAAATGTACCTTTTAAACATCTCAAATAAAAATTATGAATTTTATTATTACCATTAGCAATACGCGAAAGTGCTAACTCAAAATGATTATGAAAAAAAGAGAGTTCAGAACAAGTAAGAAGTTCTTTTAAGGAAATAAGAAATTCTTCTTAGGAATATTTAATGAACCTATTTTCATTTGGATGCTAGCAATGTTGCACGTACAAAATGGTTTTATGAACTTTTTGGGAATGTAAGATAAACTTAATAATGGGTAAAAATATTTAAAAAAATGTGAGGAGATTCTAATACACAAATAATTGCTATGCACATTTTTTTTATTTATTTATGCAATGTATATAGTGGATTTACTAAATATTTTTTATGGTATACTTAGGCCCGATTGGCAATTTGGCTTTTTTTAATTTTTTGGCTAAAAATATAAAAAGAAAATTAATCTTGTCCATTTGGCAAAAAAATAAAAAAATAAAAATGTTAAAATGTTAAAATGTCAAATGAAAATACAAATTCTTAAAATATTCAAATCAAACTTTTACCACTTTTAAAATACAATAATATTTTTTATTTATAACTTATTTACAACTACTTTTAACTAAATATAATTGTTAATATCAAATATATAAAATAGTAAATTTGTAAACTTTGAACAAAAAGTAAAAAAGTTAATTTTTTTCCTAAACAACTAATTTAGAAAAAGTTAAGTTACCAAATAAATTATTTTAAATTCAATTTAACTTTTTAACTAAAAATATAAAAAAATTAATTTTTAAACTAATTATCAATCGTGGCCCTGGAATATTAATGGTAACTTAATTTTAATCTTTATAGTTATTGAAAGTAGATTTAAGTTAAATATAAAAACTTAACTTCATTTTGAACAATTTTAAGAATTAAAAATGTGCGAATTGGCTTGAAATGATGTGACGTAACCGTAAATTATCCATTATTTTATAATAGTATAAATATTTTAAATTTTAATTTTATAAAATAGTTATATATATGTATATACTAAGAAATGTATGTGTCTAAAGGCACTTACCACTCATGTTTATAACACTCTTAATTCACAGTTTAAACATTTAAATAATTAATTATTTTTATAATTTTATTTTTTAAATATAATTCATCCCGAAAAATATTAACCATCATGCTGAAATATTATTAAAAAAATATAATAAATTCAAATAATGTCAAAAGATACTTTCAATCTCTTAGGAATAATCCGTACTTAAAGGCATTTATAATCAATTTAATTTTTTTAAAAACAGTTATCTCCTAAAGTATTTTCAATTAATTATTAAAAATAAACAATTCAACCAATAAAAATTTACATAAAAGAGAATGAAAAATATATATGATTTTTTTATAATAAAATTGATCAAAATTTATTTTTTAATACAACGTTTTCTAGTTATAACTCGTACCTCTAAAAAGTACTTTCAAATTAATTTTTTGTACTCAATTATTAAATGACTTTTGTACTATCATGTACATAAAATGCGATCAATAGAAAAGACAATACATTAAAATAAAAATTAAATTAAATAAATTATTAAAATTTTAAAATAATCATTATTATAATTAAAATACTTGATATTTAAGAAATAAAATAAATAAAAATAAATTCCTCAATTATGTAGAGTTTGAAGAGATATAGAATGTCACGTGGTTCACATAATTTTGTCTTTTTCTAATATTTTAATATAATATTTTTTAGTTATAACTCGTACATCTAAAATGCACTTTTGAATCAATTTTTTTCTACTCAATTATTAAAGTACTCTCACACTCTAATGTACATAAAATACGATTAATAAAAAAACTAAAATATTAAAATAAAAGATAAATTAAATAAATTATCAAAATTTTAAAATAATAATTATTATAATTAAAATACTTAATATTTAAAAATAAAATTTTAAATTATATAGAATTTAAATATTAAATTAAAAAGTATCCATTGATGGACCGGGGTACATATCAATTTGATACCGTAATGAAAGGACAACAGCGATAGAGTTTGCCGTTACCGTTAATTGACGTCCTTTGGTTGTCTGCTTCGCGGCAGGCAACAAGGTTGGCTTCCAGTAAACCCGGCAGATAAAATTTTATTTATCCCCTTCGACTTTTCTAAATATATTCGAATTTTGTGGTCCCTTTTGTGGTTTTGAAATTGGACGTGCTAGTTGAAATGAATTACGGCGACTGCCATTGATGGACCGGGGTCCACGTGACACGTCGGACATCTTTGGTTGCCGTTGGTCGTGGGTTAACTTATTCGCCTGTGGGGGAGGTGCATACTTGGTTCAGTGGTCCTCATCGGTACATATCATCACAAGGTTCCGCGTGGCGATTCTCCTTCCTAGGCCCAGGTGCGAGGTTATTCACTGCCCATTTTAGGAAGAGTTATTAAGTGTGACGCACGTTACCGTCGATAATTAGCTCAATAAATATGTATATATTATTAGTAATTATTTCTACTTAAAAATATTTTAAATATAATTTAATTATAAAATTAATCTTAAATAATAAATAATTTTTAATCATTAAAAGACATAGTTTAAAAATCTGTATTACTCACTCTTAATTTAAATAAAATATAACAAAAAAATATATGTAAATTAATACAATTTACAAAGTTAACTATTTCATTAGACATTATATATACATATATATATATATAAAATAATTATTATGAAAAATAATTTTAAAAAAACTAGAAAAAAATGTGTTTAAAATAAAGAGAAAAAATTACATTTTAAATAAAGAGAGAGAGAAGAGTAATAGTTAATGAGAGAGAGAGAGAGGCTAATGACAGATACACAGTCAGCCTTAAAGGTAGGCGAGCAAGACCATCGTTTAGGGCTCCGATTTAATTTTTTTTCTGTTAATGATCTTAGATGGAGCATAGTAAATTAGTTTTATTTATATGTTTTTTTTATCTTAAGTTTAAGTTTTTTTATTTTTTTTTTTAATTTTTTAAAAATTATAACAATTTCAGTATTATTATAAGTCATTGATAATTTTATAATGTAAAATAATATGAATAAAATATAAAAAGTAAAATTTATAATTATAATATACTTAAGTTATAACTTTCTAATACTAAAATATTAATTATATTTTTACTAATTCTAATCAAATACAAAATATTGACTAAAATATCTATTTTATTGTTAAAAAGCTAGTAGTATATAAGTTAAAAATTTGATGTATTAGTGATACTACATTTTATTTAATTTTTTTTATAAATTAAATTTTGTTGAAACAAGATTACAAACATATTTTGTTCACTTAAATGTGTACAATTATTTTTTAAATTTATCTTAAAATATATTGATACCACATATTGCAAACTCGCTTTAGGTATCAAAATCTCGAAGTCGACCCTGAAAAGAGAGAGAGACACACGCACACATATATATATGAGGAGTGTTTGAAAAAGTTAGTACTATTAATTTTTAGCTTTCTTATATTAATTTTAGTTATAAATTATAATTTATTTCAAACACTCGTAACTTCTGTTACAAATTATAATTATTTTTTCTTTTATTTCAGTTATAAGTTATAATATTTATCAAAAACTTATAATTTTTACTACAAATCACAATTTATAAATTACTAATTTCAGCAATTTCAAACATCACAATAGATATAGATGTATTTATAAATTTATGAAATAATCTTATAATAAAGAGTAATTATTCGATATTTTCGAAATTTCAAGTGGCAATTTCATATATTTCTTTTACCCAATTTTATGAAAATAAATTTTATAATAGGGACATGATAACTTACTTTAATTAAATAATTAAAAGAAAAAAAGTGATTCGTCTAATAAAAATTATAATTATTTATTTATTAAAAATATCACATAATATTGTCTACATAATATTTTAAAAATACTTAATAATTTATCTACAATAAAAGGCCATCAATTATTTATTGTATACATGATCATATATTAAAAAGTACATAAGATGCATATATTAATTAGACAAATTGATCTTGATTGAATTGGTAAATTTGGCTTATTTGTTATCATTAATTTATCATTTTTAATGAATTTTTTTTATTATTTAGTTAAATATTATATTTTCTAAACTTCTTTCACTGTAATATATCAACAAAATAAAAAAATTTAATCAAAATATTAAAAAAATTTAAAAAAACAAAACAAAAAGCAAAAAATAAAAAAAAATAAATTAATAAGCTAAATTTTATTAATTTTATACTAAATAAATAAAAATAAATAAATAAACTAATAAATAATATTTGCCCAAAGTGGGCCATTATATCAATATATTCACGCGGTGTAAGTTACCCATAGAATAATTTCCCTCATTTTAGCCCTTATACAGTTGTACATAATTTGCGTTGATGTTGTTGTCGGAGCAACGTTATCGAGGCGATTCACTTTACAAACGGTGTCGTCTCGCCTGACACATTTATGACTCGTCCATATCGCACTGTACGTACAACTGGCCCCGCTTATTGGTTTTGTACCTTTGCACAAGAAAAGCTGTTTTATTAAAAATTAAAAAAAAAGATTAACCTATTCAAAATAATGTTACGTTAATATATTGAAATTTGAATATTAATTTTTATAATAAATAAAAATAAAAATTACATACAAAAACAAAAAATAATTAATATTGAGAATTTATATGGTTCGATCCACACTGACCTACATTCACGAGTAAGAAAAAAAATATTTTATTATGTCGAATGTGAAAGAGTACAGCACCCGTCTTCCTTTTATCTACCAATTAACCTCTCAATTTTTTGATTCACGATTTTATTCTTTAATTTGAAATTTAAACACTAATTTTTAAACACGAACGGAAGCAAAAATCATTACACATACAAAAGAAAAATATTCAACGATATACGTGGTTCGGTACAGCCTGCCTACATCCACGGGTGAGAAAAAACAATCAACTATAATTATAGAATTTACAAATTCGAGATCAAAAGCACTCCAAAATTCAATACACATAACTCGAACTCTGAAATAAATCCCATTTTTTCATTCAAATGTTATTTTCGTGCCCCGAGTATTTTTTCATTTCTCCTTGCGTCTCTACCCCTTTTGTTTTTCTCTCCACACAAAATACCTAGAATTATAGATGATAGTTTATGTGCAATTCCAAGAGGATGGTGAATTGAATATTTAAAAGTTTATTTGTTTAAATATTAAAATTCAAATATATATTTTAATTCACTTATAGCAAGATTCAAAATTTCTTGTTTGAAGATTAAAATACAAATATAGATTTTAACTCACAAGATTCAAAACTCCTTGTTTAAAAAATTCAAGCACAAGTATAGTAAATGATCCAAGTATAAGTAACAATATGACAATAATAAACAATGAAGAAAATAAAGGGTTAGAGATACGATACCAAAATTTTTTTAAAGTTCAGCACAACGGCTTACGTCCTTACCTCAAGCCAACCACTATAAAAAAATTTACTATTGCTCCTTCAATAGGTGGAGCAGTCCATCTCCTTAATTTAGGTGGAGTAGCCTCTCTTTAGAATATTCAATTCTCAAATATCATAATTCTTATAAACGGATTAACCTCTCTTGAGAAATTTTCTTCTCAAGTACAACAAAATGAAATGAAAGTGTACAAAGAAAATGCTTCTTCAATGAGCAGATGAGTACAAGAAATTAACACACTAACTCACTTATCAAAGAATATATCAATGAAACTCTATGAAAAATCTAACAAATTTTTCTCTCAAAAATTGATTAAAAAACTCAAGAAATATGAAACACAAGAAGTAAGAATATGAGAGAATTGATTGAAATGTTTGAAGTGAATAAAACTAGAGCACAAAAGCTCTATTTATAGGTCAAAAGTCTAGACTAACCATTGGGCTAAATGTGGTAATATCAAACTAGCCGTTTCAGTCGAAAATTCAAAATTAAGCCTACTCAGTCGACTGGAGTAGCCCATTCAGTCGTCTGGATTGCCCTTCAGTTGACTGAACTTGTGGGTCAGTCGACTGAACTGCATTAGTCGACTGAACTATTAATAGTCTAGAATTTTTGTTTTTCAAAAAGTTTTTAACTACTTCTTGTTTTGAAAAATATTTTTAAGATTCCTATGAGTTTCAAGAGATACATTCATGAGTTTTATGAATTTACATATATTCTAATTTTGATACAAATGAAATTCTCTACCTCCTCTTCAATTTTTCAACTTTTGCCTTGTTCCAAAATCTTGTAGCCAAAATGTTTGATTCGAAATATTTTTTCATGGCTTTCTTTTTATATATTTGATTGTGCTAAACATATATTTTCTATAAACAAACTCAATTTGGACAATTAGATACTTAGGTTTGTTATCATCAAAACGGTCATAAAAACCTGGTTAGACCAACAATAGAGTTCTATTTATAGGCAAATTCTAAAATTCTAACACCATATAATTACAAACCCTACATGTATTAGACTCCTTATTGATTCATGACTCTAGCTCAGCCCAAATACATGTAAATAAAATTCTAATTATACAGGTTTACAGAATACAAGACATACTCCAAACAATCTCCACATTGGTTTGAATTTTGTAAATCATCCTGAAGATAAACAGTGTTGATGTTGATTCTGTCATCGTCGTTAATCTGCCACATTCAAACCAGTATGACCCGCACCTTCACACTGAGATGCTCGACACCTATTCGTCGAGGTGTCTTGATTGTTAATCATTTGTCGAATCAAAAAATCGCCGTCTGACTTGATTCTACCTACAATTAAAAATCTCTAACTGCATCCATTGATGATTAGTCTTCCATAATTGATTGAATTAGTTTGCTCCTGATTGCCTCAGATCACCTGCAATCAAACCCGATTGCCCATGAACTCTTTTGATCTCGTCCGATCAATCTTAATCTAAATCGATCTGTCCAATTCATCAAATCATTTAGAATTCGAAAATTCTAATCGTATCGATGAATCCGCAGCACTAAAAAATTAAGAGACACATCCTCTTAAATTATTTTATTATATATACGATCCGATATAATAAAATAATTTTTGAGCAATTAATTTTAACACAGTTACCACATCCAATCAAAACTCTTTTTGATCAATGCAAAACACGCCAATGATTTGTTCTAGCAGCTTATTAATTCCCAATCCTTGAATTGATAAATCCAAATCACGCTAGATTAATAAAACCCATTAATGTAATATTTCAATTAACAAAATCATTGCGACACTGGATAATTGCCCTTGAATAATTCCTTCAAAACCTTTGCTGTTTATTGTACCCATATTTCCAATCAGAATCTAAAATCAAATTTTGTTTGACTTCCTTAGGCTTCACATTAACAGTGACGCCGCCCCCATCTCTTTTTTTTTTTCATTTTTTTTTGGAAAAAAATATTTTTGATTTATGTAATGCAAAAATAAAAAAGTAATACTTTGCTCCGATCAACTACCACGGTTTCGAATTATCGACCGTCGGTTATGATAAAGTTTGTTGGGGTTTAAACACCAATTTCAAAACACGAACGGGAGCAAAAATCATTGCATATACTAAAAAAAAATACGCAACGATATACGTAGTTCGGCATAATTTTCCTACATTTACGGGTGAGAAAAACAATCAGTTATAACTGTAGAATGTACAAATTCAAAATCAAAAGCATCCCAAAACCCGACACCCACAACTCAAGGCCTAAAACAAATCACGTTTCCCCACTCAAATGTTATTTTTGTGCCCCCGGTATTTTTTCATCTCTCCCTACATCTCTACCCTTTTTAATTTTCTCTCCACACAAAATAATTAAAATTATAGAGTTCTATTTATAGGTAAACTTTAAAATTCTAACCCAATATAATTACAAATTTTACATGTATTAGACTCCTTATAGAATCATGACTCCAACCCAACCCAAATACATATAAATAAAATTCTAATTATACGGATCCACATAATGCAAGATATACACTCAACATCTAAGACTCCATTAATGTCATATTTATATGCACACACATAGAAAACTTAAAAAATTCTAGTCAGCTCATATTACTATAATTCTTATACAGAAATAATTGTGGTAAACTCTTAATATCACCCAACTCAATTATATATAGACAAAAAATATAATAATTATAAGCTCGATAGAATATAAGACATAACCCAACATAACCACTGTTCATTGGATTATAGTTAATAACTTAATAAAAATAAATTTTTTTCAATATTAATATATTTTTTTGGTGTGTAGTCTACCACTTTTATAAATATTAATATATTTTACATAAATATCTATACATTATATATCCCTTAACCACCACTCAATTGGGCAATGGTTAGTATTTTTTTTCAAAATAATGTGACTTTTCTATTTTAAAACTATTTATTGCTTTTAGAAAAATAGTTTTTTCTTGAATATATTAGTGTCATTTTTGTATATCTAAAATGTAATTATATATTTTTAAAAAAAATAATGAGTTTTTTTGTTGTTACATCGAACAGCAGGGTTTATAATTAGTTTTTTTTTTAGACCAAAAATTCTGAAAGAACAGAAAATGAGATTTATTAGCTATTTAAAAATATACGGCGCCATTGCTTTAATGATAATTTTGATAAACAAAAATTTGATGCATATTAAGTAAATTATATTTGGTTGTGTTTGTTTGAGAGTCAAGTGGGTGATGTTGGAGTGGATGAAGATAATCTCATATTAATACATTGCCCCGTTTGGTAGGACATGGGTTATGGTTTATAATTTATTTAATTTATAAGTTAAAAAATAAATCATGTCATTTGAATAATTAGATAAGTCAAAAATAAATAAATAAATAAATAAATAAATAAATTAAATAAATTAAATAAGTTCGTTTAGATAATTAAATAAACCAAAATAAGTCAAATAAGTTAGCTTATAAGTCAAACGAAGTGATTTATAAGCTAAATAAACAAATAAGTCAATAATCTCCCAAACGATCTGATTTATTTGTATTTTAACTTATTTACTAATAAATAAATAAATTAATAAGGTAATCACCCAAACAGGGCCAATTCTCTCGTTTGGTCGGCCAAATTGAGAAGGGGATTTAATTCTCTCAACTCTCTTTAAGTCTCATTTGTTAACGAGCGTAGAGCGTAGGATGGGTAGAGTTAATAGTGAGATAGAATTAAAAATGAGATGAGATTGATAATAAAATATAATTAATTTTGTTGTGGTTGATTTAGATATGATTAAGTGATGGATTATAAACTCATATTTAATTTGGGTGGGATAAGATTAAATTTATAGATTTCTAATATTACTTTTATGAAAAAAAATTTATTCCTTTTTTTTTTTTACTTTGTTTCTGGTGAATAAACCATTAAATCGTTAAAAAAAAAGAGAAGAGGAACAAACCAATAGTAAACTTCAAATGCAAACTCAGATTGCTTCCCAAACAAAGAAATGATAAATCCATGGCAAAAGATTGAACCAAATCAATCTGTGCTCATCCAGGCCCAAACGCCAAGGCAAGTCCCCATTCTTCTTCTTATTCTTCTTCTTCTTCTTCTTCTTCATCACCTCCTCAGTCCTCTGTCATCAACTCCAGCACATAGAAAATGGTGATGTTGCTCACATTTTCGAAATCCATCAAGGCCTTTCTACTCCACTCAAGCTTCTCAGATCTCAACCCGGTTGAGAATCGGCGGTCCGCCGGGATGAACAACTCAGAACAAGTCATTGAAGTCGCTCAGCGCCGCCTTCACCAACAGTCTCTTGCAGAATTTCTCGACGTTTCCGTCGATCTTCCGAGGAAGGTGTTGAGAAAAACACGATAGAGGCGATGCGTGGCCGATGTTGGGTTTAGCAAATGGATTGTGAAATTACAGGGGCATAATTGTAAATCCAACGGGTAAGCAAACGGACTGGATTATCAATAACACCCCCTTCTCAGTATTGCTATTAACGCGTTTCAAGGGGATTGGGAGTCCGTTGAACTCTCAGGCGGTTCCAAATGGTTGAAACCAAACGATGTTTTAAGGGTGGCCCACTGGATTGTGAATCAAGTCCGAGGGCGGCTATAACTCAAAACAAACGTGACCTTATGTCTTATCTACCATAAAATTTTCATATTGATACTATTATTATTTTATTACCCAAATGTGTTTAAAAGTTTACTATCTGTCTAATATGTTGAATCAATGTATTATTTCTTTTCATATTATTCTAGTGTCAACAAAATACTTGTTTGTACAAAAAAAACTAACATATTAATAATTCAATTTATAATAATACCACGTACTAATAATTTAAGTATACTAATTATTTAATAAAAATAATTTTTCAATCAAATGAATACTTTGTCGCTAACATAGCCAATAAAACTATCTCAATATTATCTTATTTAATATATTTTTATTATATTATCAAAGAAAATTTTATATAAATATATAATATTACGTAACAATTCAAAACTATTAAATAAGTACCCTTTGCGGGAACGTTAAATTTCGTCTAAGATTCAGTTTTGCAATATGCCCTTTTGTGGGACGCAATGTGCTTGCTATGGGGCTCGTACAGTAAGATCTGCTGTGAGTTCAAAACGATGTCGTTTTAGTCCCTTTCAAATTGATAGTTGAAACTATGTTATTTTAGTGTTTTGGGTTACCACCATCTTTAGAACCATAGCAAGATCTGCTGTGAACTCACAAAACGGTATCGTTTTGGCCCTTTTAGGATTTATAGTTGACACTACGTTATTTTGTATTTTTAATTGAGTGTGTTTTAAAATTAGTTAATTAATTAATTATTAAATTGTTGATAAATTTGCTGACTTGATGTAATTTTTATATAGTAATTTAACGGTGAATAGTGCTTGAAGTAATCAACGGTTTCGATTGCATTTGTATTAGAAAAATAATTCATATATTTTGGATCGAAAAAAAAGCATTTGCACAGTTGTTTAATCACAACAAAGTATGAATTTTTTCAGTGCTGGTATTTAAATTTTTCTTAGTGCTCTTACTATTTTAGTTTATTGTTTTGTTTAATAATTTTTTGTCTTTATTAATATTAAAGTTGATTGATATTAAAAAATTTTTTATTGTTTTTTATATGAATTATTCTTTGAAAAATAAAATTTAAAATTAAGTATTAAAATATATAAACGATTTTTAAAAAAATAATAAAAATACCTTCAGGCGTGTATTATTCCTAATTATTTTACAAATCAATTGTCACAATTATTGGAAGCTTAACCCTTAACCTAGTTGATAATAAACTAATTGCCAATTATAATGAGTCCAACTTTTGACTTTTTGAGGGATATCTAAATGAGTAGGTTTTTTGTTAGTGATTTTTTTTTAAAATTAGTTTAATTATTAAAATTTTAATATTTATAATAATATCACATTAAAAATTTTATATTATATAATAGATGTGTCTGGCCCTTTTAACTTTCTATGGCACTAACCTTTCTGCAACTTCAACTACTGATTTGACATTTATTTTATTCTGTAATTAATCAGCTATTCCCATTCTTTCACCTAATGATTTAGAGAATGGATTACTCATCCCCTTTCTCTTTTTTTTTTCCTTCCACCATACAATCTCTCTCCTCTCAAATTAAAACATTTTATTTTTATTCATACTATAAGATTAGGTTGTACTACTTTTGTACTCTTTTTAAGCCCCAATTTAAGTTGTCTAATAAATTTGGCATTTAAAAAGTTTATTTATATTTTTTTTAAAAATATTAAATTATTTAAAATAATTTGTTCAGAATAGCTTAATTGACAATCCAACTACAATTGAATGACAATCCAACTACAATTGGATTAATGCATAATTTGCCAATTAAGGTAGTTTTTGTATTTATAATGCATAAATATAGTAAGCTTAATTGATGACGTAACTCTCTAACTTGACATTGACATAATCATTACAATGATAACACATAAATTTATAACTTTTAACATAGACATGTCACAGTCAAATAATTATGGCCGAACAGATATGTGGCTTTTTCTATAGAGAGCGAACAAGTTAAGATTAGTAAATTGAAGTTTAAAAGATGACACTCAAGAGTGTCTTGTGCATAATGTTATAGTCTATAGTTGACTTTGCTAATGGAATACAAAATACTCTATTGTACTTCTTTTTTCTCACTTTAGAGTTTTTTTTCTTGATCATCGGAGTACCATCTGGCCAAGCATTTCGGATGGGCAGCACTAACATCTATTTTTGCAAGAGGCTATTCGTCTCAGCAGGGTCTAGGGTCACCAAGGACTAGCTAGGTTAGTGAATTATGTTTTTCTCCCTCCACAATTATAATATGCATGTAGTTTTTGTTTGTGCATTTACCAATCTTGAATTAATTTTGGAAATAATTAGATATCATGGAATTGTAAATCAGAATAGAGGTGATAATTATTACCATGGAATTGTATATGATTGTATATTTATATAATTACATTGGATAAGAGATGCATAAAGGGAGGGGAATTATCTTTGATCGATTGTGAAAAAAGAGAGAATTTGCGAAAAAAAGAATTAACTTATACCATAGAAATGGTGGCACTAGTTTATCCCACTAGAGAAACTAAAATGGGGACGTTTGACAAAACTTTTTACTATTAATTTTACTTATAAGCAATAATATATTCAAACACTCACAACTTGAATTGTTTTTTCTTCAATTTCAGTTACAATTTTACTTATAAGCTATAATATATTCAAACGCTCACAACTTGAATTATTTTTATTTCTATTTCAGTTATAAGTTATAATTTTTATTAAATACTTATAACTTCTACTATAAGTTACAATTTATAAATTACTAGTTTTAGTAATACCAAACACCACAAATATACGACAAGGCATAAATAGAGAATTGAGATTTCATGCTAAATATATAACAGCTACACTTAAGGCCAAGTGGTCAATAGAATTAACTGATAATTGAAGAAAGTGAAAGGTTGGTCTACCCATTAGGCCATGAGACAAGATTCCTTTTGATATGCTTCACTATTTCCATAGGGACATGTATAGATGGATCACCCACCAATCTTGTGAAATAGTATTAATTCTTATGTGATTTAGGACCACATGTTTTTTAAATATTGCAATTACACATAATATTTTTTTTCTTGAAATAAAGAATGTTTTTAATTACTTTTTGAGTTCAAAACACCATATTTGTTAATGATATGATTGTAATCACTCTGAAATAAATATTATTGATAATGTAATGAGGAATGGTAGAGACTAACTCTGATTTGTAATGATTTTGAATTGAGTTCTCCGTGCCGAAGAAATTATTATGTGATTTGGGACGAGTAGTTTCAGAGTGATCACAACCATACAATTATGTAGTATATCACTAAGTGCATAGGACCCAAATGAATATACAGCTGCGATCACTCTAAGATATATCACGGATCCCAATGGCTTGATAATTTCTCCCATGTTACCACCAATTTGGCTGGTGTTCCTTGGCTGCCTTAGCCAGCACAAAAAATGGAGGACCAGCCACTCTCCTTCCTTCCTTTCTACCCACATAGGTTTTGAAACCATAAGAAAACAAGCATTTTGGGTTGGAATCCATGTGAAGACAATCATAATCTAAATAGAACTTTTGAGTTTGTTAGTGGAATCTAACCTTCAACTTGCATCCTATATTAGTTTAGGACAATAAAAAAGGGTGGAGTGGGAGGTTGGTCCCCAAAGTCCCCAGGTAGTACAAGCCATGACCTTTTGACCTGAGGATGTGTTCCTGATCCATGAAACTTGAAATCCATTGGACCCTTATTTCCTCTGTTGAAAGGGACACAAATTTCAAGTAGAAGTCACCATAAATTAGGTGGAGACAAATGAATTTGAGATCCCATCTCATTCACCTGTAATTGCATACATTCAATCAATTAACATCTATAGCCATACGTAAAAAGTGCATCTCCCTTTGTATGTATGTAAAAATAAAACCGACTCACATTTTGTATCCAACACAGTTTTAAAATCATACATTTCTTTCTTAGCATCCATTTATCCATAGTTCTCTATTGGATTTGTTGATCTTTTTGTCCACTAACTCTAAAATCTTGATCAATAAATTTTGAATTACTAGTGATAAATGCGATTAAATAAAACATGCCTATATTAGAGAGAGAGAGAGAGAGTGTGATAAGAAAAAAAGAAAAGAAAAAGCACGGTGAGGGGATTTTGGTAATTTTACATGTAAACATTGATACAACAAAATGGGTAAAATAGATTTACCTTTCCCCCACTCTTAAAAACAGATTCCTAGTTAAAATTAGATCCATATTTTAACTAGGGATAAAAGAAAAAAAAAACATGTAAACATGGCGAGAGAGTAAATGAGAAAAATAAAATTAAAAAACATGGTGAGGGCATTTTGGCAATTTTACATGTAAACATTGACAAAAAAAAAAAAAAAAAAAAAGATTTACCTTTTCCCCAACCTTAAAAAAAGATTCCTAGTTTAACTATCTAATTTTAATGCACACAACGGTCCAAAAAAGATCATAGGAGTGGGCAGAGTGAATAGGTTTACGTTAATCAAGTCAGAAAACGACAATAACAATCCCTAAGTGCATTAATTAATATTCGAGGTCTTTCCCGCAAGCATGGTAGTGTATTATCCCATGGGATGAGAAACCTATCCTATGTGAGGAGGAAACAGTTTCCACCAGCTACTCTGTCAAAGTCTATACCAGGCAAAATTGCAAAAATATTGGTTTTAATTGGGCTATCAGCAAGTGGCGATTTTAAATATTTTTGTTGATGGATCAATTAAATATTTAAATTTTACTTATTTTGTAATATAATAATTTTTTACACTAGTTAATAATAATTAATCATTCATTGTAGCATATAACAAATTAAATTACACTTATCAATTTATAAGTAAAATATACTTTTAATATAATTATATTGTTGCTTTAACAAAACAAATATATAGCTAGGAATGTATCATATCATGTTGAGAATAAAAATATTAAAAAAAGTAATTCGGTGGGACGCGTTGAAGATAATTGTATAATATATTATATTATTGTGGAGTCAATTATATTTTTTGATAGGATCAATTATACATTAACTGAAAAAAATACTATGATAATAATTTTAAAAAATATCTTTGATGTGGTCAATTGACCCCACCAAACTCTTACTAGAGTTTTCCATGCCCTCTGCAAGTGGACAGTGTAATTGATATCTCGAAAATTAGTCAAGTCGTGCGTAAATTAACTCTAGATGTGTAAAAATGGCCCGAAATCCGACGGGGGCCCAAAACTTGCCACTGTAGAAGTCCGGCCCGCACTGTTCATTGACCGGACTTGGACCGCCCGTCAAAGCTCAATAGGCCAGCTCGGCCCGACTCGATTCCAACCCGTCCAAAAAAAACTCGAAGCCCGCCCGAATGAAGCCCGCCACAAAGCCCGGGTCTAGGGTAGCCATTGGGCTCAGCCCAGCCTGCCCACCCCTCTCCACCTCCAACGGTAAATTTTTGGAATGAACGACCGAGATTAGATTTTTTTAAAATTTGACGGCTTGGAGTATTTGACCGTTGGGCCCGACCCGGTCCGGCCCAACCAACGGCTAGTTTTTTTTTTAAACACAATTTTTTCCTATAAATAGGGAGCTCTCTTTCACGTTTTTTTCATCCAAACAACTCTCTTCTCTCTACTATCTTCTGTCTAATTACTCGGTAGTATTCGGGTTCGGTGCAATTGTTGGCGAATCAATGAGTAAATAACAAGAATCGAGATCAAGATCAAAACACAAATCGATCGAGATCAAGATTAAAAATCGAAGTTCTTTAATTCGGCTTGCTTTATTTTTTGCAATTTAATTTATTTTTTACAATTTTATTCAATTTTTTTAAATTCTAGTCTCTATTATCTAAAAATTCTAATTAAATTTTAAAAAAATTAATTTATATTTTATTTTCAATCTTTTTAAATTCTAATCTCTATTCTTTAAAAAATTAATTTTTTTTACAATTTAAATTCTAGTCTCTAAAAAAATTAATTTATTTGTTGTAATATTTAATTAA
>JAOTRH010000013.1:9073571-9096988 GCA_034768845.1 Heliamphora exappendiculata | reverse complement strand
AAGAGTGATTTAGCCTCAAATTCTGTTTTTACTATTTTTTTAGGATAAGAACTATTTACAAAACTAGTATCTAACTAAGTCTATTTTTTTTTACAATGTACTGAAATTGTCCCCATTGTGACTAAAATATTACAGTGAAAGTTGCATATGAAATTGTAATGTATCTTTTCAAAATAGAGTCGAAATCGATACTATAAGATTACAACCGCAAATGAATATCAACTTTCGTTGTAGATATCGAAGATTGATACATGAAGCTTTCTAAGTCACTGTCAGGAAATTATATTCAAAGGATTCGATTATTGAGACAAATGTGACGACTATTAATAAACATTTAATATCCCACTTTAGGTCAAATTCAAACCCTCTACGATAATTTATCGTTTCAGTTCTTTGTTTGCAAATTCGTTATTTTCATTAGAAACTCTATATATATGATACATTGCAACGGTGAGAAATTGCAATAACATTCTCATTTACTGTAATAAAAATTCTTATTTACTACAATAATATATTCTCCTTTACTACAATAATATTCTCATTTTCTATTGAACTAATACATTCTCGTTTTTTGTAATAACATTCTTATTTTAGGCAATAACATTCTAAGATGTTCATTTATATGTAACTACTTACCAACACATCGGAGTAATCATAATATATATTTTATTACCAAAACGGAATCTATACAACTTGTATATATTTATTATATCTATTTATTTATCATAATTACATATAAGGATATAAATGCCCATAGTAGTACTAAATATTTTAGAAAGAATTTTATGACATAAATATTTAGTACAAAGAATTTATCTCAAAAGAAGTCATAAAAATAAGATTAACTCTTATTTGGCACATTGCAAAGGCATTTAAATGGTGGTAACAACTGGCCAGGTAGCAAAATATTTTAGCGACGGATTATTCGCCAATGCAAATGCTATGAAAAAAGGCCTATCTTGGTATCTTTTGCTACTGCCTTAAAAGCAGTAGCGAATACTTTTAGAGATGAAACTTTTTTCTGTCGGAAAAAACTACTACTCCTTTAGCAACAGCTTAATGCCGATGCAAATAATATTTATAATACAATATATTCTTTTTAGTGACGGAATCATGCCGACGCAAAAAAGTTAAAAATTAATATGTCAATTAATTCACATTCCAATATTTATTCAAAATACACATTCATTTTTTGTAATAACATAAACCATTCATTTCTTACATCCAAATATTCATTATCTATTCATTCACATCTAATTATTAAAAAATACAATTTAATTGTTACAAATTAAAATATATTAATAAGTGAACAAAATATGCACTCTTAAGACAATATTTGAGTTTTGAACCAAAAAAATACTACCCACAATAAATGATAGTCCAATAAATAGAGTAGAAATCATATCACCTGTTTTGCCCCACCATCACTTAATCATTTTTGTTTTTCAATGCCTGAAAAAAAATTAAAATTGATTTGAGATATAATAAATTTATAAAACATAGGATATACATTTGTATATGTTGGAATTTTAATGGCTTAAATTTCCTATATAACGGAAATAGGAGCATAGATTACGATCCATATAAATCAAATAGAGAACAAGAACACCTACAAAAACACGAGAATTTATGTGGTTCGAATTACTGCTTACCTTCACTAGAAAGAAAAAATAATCCACTATATGTTAATATGGAATACAAGTTTCACTCTTTTACTCACATAATGTCTATGGTCTCAAACTTGAGTTTTTTTGTCTCTCTCTCTATACTCTCTTTAGCTTCTAATCTGAGCCTATTTGAGTGTATAAACAACCTTTTTGAATTTTATGAAATATAAAATCTTTATATATGCAGCACTTGGGTTTAAAACAAACCATAGCGCCGTAAACTGCGTTTTACGGCGGGCCGCTCGACCGGACCCCTGATTGCTCGAGCAGACACTAACTCAAGATCTCCCTATGTACAAGTTCGCTCGAACGAACTCCTGCTCACTCGAGTGGTCGCATACCCGAGAGCTTCTTTTGAAAAATTGAATCCACTCTGTCCAGTTGTCCTACCGATTTTAGATTTTTAAATTCAAGACACTAAACCAACGGTATATACATAAATCAATAAAATTAATAACTTAGAAGAAAATATATGACTTTTTAACAAACAAGTTATATAATATGCAAAAGAATATTTTAATATAATTTAGATTAAAAGCTTCAATCATCAGTTACTTTACACAATACAAACTCAAAGGCAACAAATGACACAAACTCTAAGGCAACAAATGAAAAATCAGGGCCAAGTCAGGAAAATGTTTCAAAATTTAGAACATATTGGTCAGGAGATATGTTGAATGAAAAAGGCAACTAACAAATGTAGAACTTCATAATCATAATTGGCAATGAATTTCGATAACCTGCATATGATAACTCAATTGG
The DNA here is from genome assembly GCA_034768845.1 of Heliamphora exappendiculata. Classification (NCBI taxonomy): domain Eukaryota; kingdom Viridiplantae; phylum Streptophyta; class Magnoliopsida; order Ericales; family Sarraceniaceae; genus Heliamphora; species Heliamphora exappendiculata. Next base: position 9,094,559 of record JAOTRH010000013.1, on the reverse strand, counting down.
TGGATCATGGCAGGAACTGGTTGAGAAAGAAATATATGGGGTGCTTAGAAAAGTTACTGTTAGTAGTTTTTAATTTTTTGTTACTAATTTTAATTATAAGTTACAAATTTTTTTATACACTTATAATTTCTGCTACAATTTATAATTATTATTTTTTCTATTTCAACTATAAGTTACAATTATTACCAAATACTCACAACTTTTACTACAAGCTAAAATATATAAACTACTAATTTCAACAATACCAAACATCATCATAATATTGCTCAAATTTGGAACAAAATGTAAAGGTCAATCGTTGCCTACAAACGCGTCCAAGAAGACCTATTGGTAGTTGAATTTTTCATCTCATGATCTCAGCAATAGCATCTCTTCAACCGAGTAAACCTACAAATTAATTAACAAGATGACTCAGCAATGCCAATCCATTACTTATTTAGGCTCCAGAAAAGATACAGTCTGCTCCTTTAGCGCTCCAGCTTTAGTAATGCCACTAACAATCATAAGGTAACAACCCCATTCCACATACATACATGCATGATCAATATGAAATGGGGTCGTTACACATGACTCATAGTTGTTAATACCGTATTGTATTAGTTAATATCGATTGGTACATATCAATTTGCAATAATAACGGCACGTTAATTACTTAATTTCGTATCGATCAAAATACCAATTTGTACCGGACGTACAAGTCAATATCGGTCTGCCCTATACATAGTAATACCGAATATATACTGATTTATAATTAAATTTTATTAAAAAAATTACTTTTTTGCTTCTATTTTTGTTTTTTATTTTTATATTTTAATTCAAACATCAAATATAACATAAATGGATAGTTCTATAACTAATTAATGTTTTATTATTATTAAGAATTTTACATATTAAATTTTATCACTTTCAAATCAACTATCTCACTATAAATACTGAGGTTAAAAAATAAAATGAAATAGCTTAAACTTTCACTTTTATGTTTAGTATGTATTTTTAAAGTGAGAATAATTATTCCCTTATAATAGTTGGTTCAAACATGGTCTATATATTATTGAGATAGAAGCAAAAATATTGCCTACTATTTTCGTCCCCCGTCTCCTTTTCTTTCTTTATATATATAGATTGAAATAATTATTCAATAATTTCAAAATATTATACCATTGTCTAACTCATGCTTTTATTCCATTATGTAGTGAAAAATATTTTGCATTGGATAATATTAATATACTTTTATTATCTAGGTAAAGATAAATAATAACACATATAACGTGTATTAAAAAAATTTATTTATCCAAAACATCGTGAATAATGGATAGAACTACTATGTGCATCAATTAAAAAGTACATACCCAATGGGTATTGTAATTGAGCCTAAATTTATATAACCAATAATTAAAGTTGAAATAACAAAAAGTCAAAATTAAAATAATCACATAAATGAAGTTAAAATTGCCATAACCAAAGCTGAAGTTTAAATAATAATTAACTGCACACCATTATTGGTTATGGGAACACAAAGTAGGGATTAAAAATGTCCATACATAACCAACCTATAAAATTATCATTACCAAAATTAAAATTAAAAGAAGCAATACAAATTAAAATATGTGCATGCAATAAAATTTTCCATAAATTGCCTCTGATTGACATCTCTAAAAGGGTAATTTTTTTTAAACAAATCAACTTTTACCTCAGATTGTTTAACATCACTAAAAAGCTGAATAAGTTTTTTTTTTTCATTTTTTTCCAAGAAAAAAAGTCTACATACATCTAAAATACTCTAATTTTTTAAAAATAAAATAACTATAATATGCTCAATTAAAAAGTCAATTCTACTATTAAAAATAAAAAAAATGGTAAAATAATTATCTCAAACACTATAATTTAAAAATAAAATATAAAAACATATTAGACATTTTAAGGAAAAAAAAAAAAGAAAAGCTATCCTAAAAAATTTATCCCAAACCATCTAACATTTTGTTTCCTTTAAAAATAAAAATAAAAATCAAACCTTCTAAAAACTAAACTTTTAGACATAGGACATGGGCATAAATACTACATGACAGTGATACTATAATAATACCTAATAATTCTCCTATATGTAGATAACAGCTTTGTGGGTGTTTCTGTGAGCTTAAGTTTTTCCTTTGAAAAGAATAAAAAAATATTCAGACAAGGACATGTTTTCTTATTCTAATTTAATAAACACAAATTCTATTTTAACAAAAATTTATAGTTTTTGTTTAAAATCATAATTACGTTTTTCAGTTATAATTTATAAGTTCAACTTCACGAGAATAGTCGAGGTACGAATAAGTTGACTCGAATACCCTAAAGTATTTTTTGAAAAAAAATCAACTAAACCAAACAACCCTTAATAAGAGTTGGCAGCCAACAACGCATCATTTAATAGACTAAACTCCTAAGGTTGATTATTAGTTTGAAATACCAAGGACCTTCCTTCAAGTTTTAAAGTGCTTTCGTCACATTCAACAGGATGTTACCTAATATGTGTATTCCCTGGATTGGCAGGAAGTGCTTTTCAGATGACAGAAACCCTTTTCATATTAAATTGTCACCATGCCTACCAAATTTTCCAAGCACAAGGGAATATTCTGGAACCAAAGGTGATACCCATGCGGTTGGTTCTTCTGTAGAGTCAAAATGTGTTAAACATTTCACATCACCAAACCCCAACACCACCAATAATAGAAACAAAGAATTGTTGTGTTTTATCCACCAACTCAGTGAATCATTTCTACCAAAAAATAAACCACTTTCAGTCACAATGGTGCAGAGATTTATTGCCCAACCACATCTTTAAGCAATACCCACATGTCCTGAATTGTCAATGTGCATTAAATAATTGGAAATAGCTTGCCTGTTGTTGAGGTTTCAACAATAGGGTGCTAATGGGATCCCTAGGCTTTAGGTCAGGTCCCACTTTAATGATCTAAATCATTTGTTTTGTAAATCTTAATGTATAAATTATTTATATGCAAAAAAAATCATTGTTAAGTGCCAGGGTTAAAAAATGTGAAAAAAGAACTAATGTGATCCATTTACTGTTTATTTTTTAGTAAGATATATAATTTGTTTAAACTAACAATATCCAATCAAAGTTGAATGTTTGCATGGATGATTTACACAATGGAGCATACAAAATAAATAATTTCAATCATCCAAAATAGGGTTCGGCATGAACCCTATGGATTCACCCTGCTATTGGGTTCCCAACACAAAAAAGACAAAACTCAACCAAACAATTCAAGTGAAGAAGAATAAAGGCTTGCAACTTTTCAACCACCAGGGTCCAAAAACTGAACTGTCAAGAGAGAAATATTTACAAGTCAGCATTCACCATAAATATCCTTGATACATATACACAGCTTCTAATCCTATCCACTCACCAACTCCCCTTGTAGATCACAGTACTCCCATTCTTGGAACCTAACTATAATCTGTCCTTTTGTACTAAACACACACAAACCAGCTGCCAATTAGCCATTCTCTACATCCTTCTCCATTTTCAAGCAGCCATGCTACCCAATTCAACAAACTGAACCAAACAAATGAAAAAAAACAGAAAGGAAAAAGAGAGAGAGAGAGAGAGAGAGAGAACAAAACTATGACAAAAGGAAATTCATGCTTCAATTTCCTGCAGTGTCCACACTAAAAAGAGTCCCTGCGCTCTCGATTGCCGTTAAAGGAATTTTGGTTCCTGAACTCATTTTCTTCACATCTTGGCTTGAACAAATGAAGATCCTTCTTACCATGTTACAAAATTCCCTGCAAGACAATGATGAAGTACTGGCTTAATAAAAATGTATCAAGGGCAGTTCAGAAATAAATTCTCATCACTGGTTGCAGGCAGCTGTAGCCACAAATTTCTCCTTTGGTTGGGGAAAGATGGAAGATGGAAGATGGAGGGTCGAGGGAAAGGTGATGACACCCCTAGTTATAGATGATAAATAGTTTGAAAATACTTACGGCCATGGATGGTCACGCATGAGCATCATATCCCCTTCATCATCGGTAAAGACGATTTCCCATTTATTTCGAGGCCAAAGCTCTCCCCTGATTTCAAACATCACTTCCAGTTCATCTATAAGTTCAGCATATCCTCTCAAAGCAGTCAAATCCACAGCCCGGCCCACTGCAATCCCCTGCATTTGAACCTTCCCGACAATTTTGCACACCCACCACACAAATTTTAGTTAAAGAAATTATGGATAAAATAGGGCGTAAATTAAACTTGCTGTGATATTTTTTAGCTAGTAAAGTAGGCATATGAAGTCTCAAATAAAGGAAACTTATTACCATTGAGCAAACAAGCTAAACATTTCTAGTTTATTATGTACCTTCGTACGACTTCTGGTAGAGCAACTTTGTTTGCTTTGAACCTCCTTTGGCGACACCTGCATCGGTCCTAGTGTCTGTTCTTTGGCAACTTTTGAAAGGCCCAACTTCTGACCTGAATCAGCATGTGATAGTGTAATTGGTCCATGTTCTTCAGTGCCACCATTAGGCACACTCACTGCGGGTAATGGTTCCCTCTCTCCAAGAAGGGCATCCATTGAGGGACTTTTCAGATCGACACCAAACAGTCGACAGCTTGCAACCGTCTCAAATTTCTTCCCATTGATCGACTCAGGGAATGGGCTATTGCTTTGATTTTGTGAACGAGGAGTTGAGTAGCCTGAAAGAACAGACCTTGCTGAGGCACTCTTAGCATCTTCTGTTTCACAGGCAAACAGATCCCGAGAGAAGTTTACATGGCAAGAAGAAGAAAGCCAGCCCTCATTGGTACGAGTCCTTGAGAGTGAGTTGGTGCTGCTATTTATGAGATTGCAACTAATTTCTGTTTTCTTGGGTTTCCAGTTAACATTAGTTTCACTCCTTTGGCCTTCCAGATTATCAATTTCTTGGGTTGGACAATGGGAAGGATTCCAGACAGCAGACGTAGTTGAAGATGCAGTTTCTAAAGGAATATGATCAGAAGAATAAAGAAAATGTTGACGCATCTGGACCATGCAAACAATAAAGGATAAAAGAAAATGAAAGAGAAGTCTCTCTCACCAAGAACTGGACCTTCAATTGGCAGTCGGGGTCTTTTGTTCTTTATTATAACGGGTTGAACAAGGTTTGAAGGAACTGAAGGCACAAAAGGTTCTATTTCCCAAGGAGAAACCCTTTCAGGCCTTGCAATAGATGAAGGTTCATCCCATTGGACCTGGAAGAAAACAAGAAAAAAAATGAAAAATGAAGCGAAAAGATTAAAATTTTCAATCGATACCAACAGAACAATAGGAAGTAAAGAAGTCAAATATATTAACCTTCAGTGATCGCCATTTAGAATTTTCCCACTGGGAGGATAAATCCTCAGCCCCCACTATAGTGCCTGAAAATCTGACCAATCAAAATTCAAAACAAATAAATTTCATCACTAAGCTTCACAAGAAGAAATTCACACAACCTGCATATGATATTTATATTATACTACCTTCTCTCAGGAGAGTCCTCCCCCTCAAATCTCATTTTAAATTTCATCCCAACTGCAAATCCGTTGTTCACAGCTTCTAGATATTTGTTCAAGCCTATGATGAATTGACTCGTCCTGATAATTTCCACCATTGCACACAAATTCCATAACAAATTAAGTATTATGTGGCCTTCAATACAAAAAGGATCTTCTAGTTAAACAGAAAAAAGGAAAAAATCGCACCTTGGCTTGTAGTAGACAACAAACAGGGTCCGGGTAGCAATAGCATGAGATGCAGTAGCAAGCATTCCCAGGTGCATGCTCTGACTCGAAATAACTGATGATGGCATAGAGCTCTGTTGTCGAGCAACACGCCTAACACCGACACGTAATTCTCCATTCTCTCCCCTAGTTAATGAATACTTTTACGTTAAGATGTCTTCGAATTACAAACCATACAGCAATTGCAAATAGTATAGGACAGCAGGTTATTAAAATTTCAAAGAAAAATTAACAAATAAGGAAAAAATTACCTCAAGAATACGAAAGTGTCCCCAGCAATTAATCTCTTAGAAGTAACGAATGTACTCCAGCCAGTCGTGAGCAAATGCCTCCTGGGTTGGCCTGCACATTTTTAGAGAAAGATGAAAGAAATGAAGTCTCAGTTGCACATAGGCACTATTAGAACTTTGATTCGTTAACCTGCATTTCATGTTAGTATAGTCCCAGCGTTTTAAGAAACATTGCGTCCGCTTGGATGCGTTTTCTAAAATTGTAATTTGAAAACTGTTTTGTGAAAATAAATTTTAAAAATAGTTTTATAATAATTTGAAAATAGAAATTACATTTGGTGCACTATTTTGTAAAAAATTAAACCATAATCAAAATTAAACCCTAATCTTAAATGTGCCAAACCAAGAGACGCCACCGATGGTGACAGGAGACGCCACCGACACCGCCGACGACGACAAAAGAAGACACCGCCGACAGGCCCTTTTCAAATCCTAAACCAGAGGCCGTCGATGGGCCCTTTTTAGCTTCAAAACCAGAGGCCGACAATTGAGGAGCTAGCAAGGCGGAAAACGGGCAAAGCAACCAAGGCATGACGCCGACGACGACTGAGAGGGATTTGGGGATGACGCCGACGCCGACGGTCACTGAGAACACTGAGAGGAGGACGACGCTTGACGATCTGGGAGGACGAGCTCACGCCGCCGCCGCCGACGAGTATCACAAAAATGCTTCGCGATACCAACGCCGATGAATCTGAGTTTCGAATCTGAGTTTCGCAGAGCTCGATTTTGTCAGAAAACTCATCTCGTCGCCGACGACTGCCTACGAGGTTGAGACGAACGACAAAGGAAAACACCCTGTGTTTTGATCGTGAGAACGACGAACGAAAAAAATTGAACCAAAAAAAATGAAAATATCTTTTACCTGTTTTCCAAAACGCCCTATTTTTTAACTCCGTTTTTTTTGTTTTTTCAAACATAGTTTTTTAAGAAGGGCAACCAAACGTGTTTTTGCTTTTTTCAAAAGAGAATTCTCTGAAAACAGTGTTCTGAAAACGGTACCAAACGGGCGCACTAATTCCCTACCGATCTCATCCGAAATCACAACTGCATCAAAAGGACAAGAAGCAAGATGATTACCTCGAAAAATATGCTTAAATCGCCATTCCAAACCATGAAGATCCTTGGCTATCAATTCCTGCGTAGGTGTTGGCTGACTCATATCCTGAAAAAAAGGATTAACAGTACTCAATGGCGATATTTGAATGAACCGTAACAAGGTTGAAGAAAGTTCCATATGAGGACAATTTACCAGTGAAGGGAGGCATTCATTGGCGTGCTTTCGAAGAACTGAAAACCCACCATGAGTGCTAGTATCAGAGGCAGTTAAAACTTTGCAGAATGAGTAAACTGCTGCCCTCAGCGGTTCAGGAGGGTTTGAATCGGGACTTTGTGGTTCAGTTTGCTGCACAGAGAGTTTAAAATGGTTAAAAACTCAAGGTTCAACTTTAAAAAAGGAAAAAAATAAAATTAACTTCCCGGTTTGATTGCAAAAGATGTCAAGTCACGAAAGAAAAACCTATATGTTCTTACATCTGGTTCTGGAACTAAAGTAATTTGGGCATAAACCTCATCAGTGTCTTGTTCAGCCTACAATCACAAATAAATAAATAAATAAATAAATAATAAATAAATAACAATAATAATAATAAAACATATTGAAGAATCAACCACTCCACAATTTAGTATAGAATTCTCATATAGTAGGAGCAAAGCATACTTAAAACCTATCACCCAAAATTGGGAGCAACCATGGTTTCCTTTTTCTCTTTCTAGATCTTTATCAGCAACCAAAAAGAAACTAAATTAGTAACAGAACCAAACAGAGCATACCCGAAGCTGAATATCCATAATAGTACAAAGGATCTGTGGGGGAAGATTGAAGAGTGGAATACTCTGATTCAGCTCCTGATTTGTTGATGCCTCCAACTGACAAAACCCCCAAAAATACCAAAAATCTCAGACTTACAAAACTTAAAAAGGAAAAAACAAAATCCCATAAAAAGAAACTTAAATTTTAGATTCTGATACTCCAAACAAAGAAAGCGATCTGAAGTTTGATTCAAAAAACAGAGACTCACTTGTTCCATGTGCCCTTGTGGAAAATAGAAAACTCTCTCCCCAATCCGCGGAACGTCGACCAGTGGACCTGCACACGCCTTCCATAGCTCTGTATACAGATCATCACCTCCACAAACACATCGCCACACAGAAAAAACATCCGTTAATTTTCAAAACATATACTAAGACAGAAAGAAAACAAGAGAATCAACAAAAACGAACTTGAAATCAGAAAGGTCATTTCATATTTGACCTTCAGCTGAGGAATTTGGCTGCGAAAACGACCCCCGATTCGCCATGATTAAAGCACAAAGTCAAAAAAGATAAAAATGCCCCTTCAAATCATCAATCAAAGATGAAATGCTTCTGCCGTACTCAAATTCAACGCATTATTCGATACATAAGCATATATTTTACAGACTATAATCGTACAGAACAATTAATCTCCACACCACACAACCGTCAAAACGGCTGGCTCATATAAACGTCCGTCTGCTCAATTTCCACACCAAACCGAAACCGTTGCCGTTAAACTACCCTTAAACCGTAACAAAACTGCTTTTCGAAGCCGGAATACAGCTTCAGCTTCACTCACTCTCTCTCTTTCTCTTTCTCTAGAATCAAGGAGACAAGAAACGCCGTTACAAAGTATCAAAACCAGCTTATGTATGCCTCGATTTGTTCCGTTTCTTCTTCTTTTTCTTCTTCTTCTTCTCTCTCTCTCTCTCTCTCTCTCTGCTGCTTTCTCACTGCGTAACGCGAACCTAACTAACCATGGTTAGATATCTTAAGCAGAGATAGACGGTTAAGGTGATGAGAGGTTAACGGAAAAGCGAGGGATACACGATAGGCCGTGAATTAACGGCGATAGCGTTTTGGAGGCTCGTAATTGTTGGAGGCAACGAAAGATCGACGGCGCATAGGAAAGCGTGCTGTCGACGTTATTGTAACCGTTAGTTGCCGTCTCTTTTGTTGTCTGCTTCGCGGCAGGCAACAGGGTTGGCTTTAGCCTTTAGTAAACCCGGCAGAGGGTTCAGTTTATTAGCTCCGCTTCTTTACGGTTCGGTCATGCACGTGGACATGGTACAATTTAAATGATAAAATTGTGTTATTTTTCTATTTAAAAAAAAAATAATAGTATTAATTTTATATATTTTTTAAATCACTCAAATTTTATTTTGCTAAGATTAAACTTTGTATTTTAATTAAATATTAATATAAATTTACTTGTACTGTTAAGTTAGAGTTGTTATAATTTTGACTTATTCCAAATAATGACAATAACCTGCTATGTGTTATCATATGTAGTCGTGTTAAAATGTTTATTGATACCTTTCTCTTACCGTTATTTAAAAATATTATTTACATAAAAGTTTGTACTTTTAAGTTACGTTAAAAAAAAGACAAAAATAAATTTTTTATTTTTTATTTTAAAATAGTGGATTTCATCCTTAAAGCGCGAAGAGTGTTTGTGAAAAAATCTTAACAGTAAGTTTACAATGGTAGGATTGTAGGTCTTTTCATCTCAATCTCTTTATACTTTTAATTCAATATTAAATTATTGTGCTGGTGACATTCTTGCTAGGTTTTGCGCTTAAAATTTTTACATATAAATTTTTATTCACTTTTTGGTTAGTTTTACTGGTAGTTGTGCATATTTATCTCTATATACGCTTTAAACTCTATTTAGTTGTTTGAAAAAATTATTCATAAGAAAAGTAAAATAACATAAAAATAAATAAAAATAAAAATAAAAATATGAATAGAATTAGTTTTTGTTAAAATGTTTAGTTTGTAATAGAGTTTGTAGTAAATTCAATTTTAAATTTTTTTGCGATGCATAATTTTGTACTTTTTACATGATTTATTTTATGAAAAAATATTTTTCGTTAAAAAGACTATTTTTTCAATACTTTTATTTTTTTACATCAATTGAATACATAAAATAGTATTTTTTTATTTCGTCTCTTTCCGATTAAATGAACAAAGTCTTAGTGTCAAATTTTACCATTTTTAGAAAAATATTTGAATCATACAATCTTATTACTTAGAACTCAATTGGCAACTAGCTTAAAAGTTTATTTTTTATTTTTTATTTTTTTTATATTTTTAGTCAAAAAGATAAATTGAGTTAAAAGTAAGTTATTAAATAACTTAACTTTTAGACTAGTTTTTTTAAAGTTAATTATTTTGGTAAAAAAATAAATTTTTTACTTTTTATTCAAAGTAGATAATTTACCTTTTTACATAGTTAATATTAGCAATTATATGTAATTAGTAATGGTAATAAATAAATTATAAATAAAATATATTATTATATTTTAAAAGTGATTAGAGTTTGAATAAAATATTCTCAAAATTTGTATTTTGATTTGATTTTTTAATTTTTTAATTTTTTAATTTTTTTACATAAATAATTTTAATTTTTTAATATTTTTAATCAAAAAATTAAAAAACCAAAGTTACTAACGAGAGCCTTAGATGAACTAGGGAGACAAACCAAGCTTTTGATTTATTCATCCCCCAGATTTTAATATTTGCAATTCTTTCTCATAATAATATTTATTGTTTTGGCATTTGACCCCGCACATAAGCTGTATTTACGGTGATTGCACGAGGAAAGCGTTTGGATCTCGAGTGGGTTGGTTAACTTCAGCTTTTTCGTCTACGGGCGATCTGCAGCTTGGTTGGTTGATCCTCATCGGTACATGTTATCAGAGCATTCCACGTGCCTCGTACCCACGTGTAAGATTTTAACTGCTCATTTGACTGCACCTGGGTGGGTTTGAGTTGGAGTTAGGATAAGAAAATGGTCTCAAATTCGACATGAGCTGAAAATCCATCACTGTTTAGGTCCGAGCTGACCCGGCTTGTATTGTTCATAGATCGAGCATGTATCGCACTGTCCAAGCATGTGGGCTGGGATGGCCCGATCATAGACTTGCCTGCCTAAAAGTCCGGCCTAAGTTCCGCTAGTAGCTCGCCCACGGGTTTGGACTAGCAATTGAACCCATCCCATCCCGAGCCATCCCGCTTGTCCGTCCATGTTGCCAACGGTCAGTTTTTGAAAACGAGCAACACGAATCAAATCTTAAAAAAATCGATTATTCATATTTTTTTACCATTGGGCCCGGGCTGACCTAAGCCCAGTTAACGGCTAATTTTTTTTTTAAATACAATTTTTTTCTTATAAATAGGGATACATATTTGTGATTTTTATTCATCTAAACATCTCTTTTCTTTCTACAATCTTCTCTCTAATTTTTTTTTCTAATTACTCGGTGATATTCGATTTTGGTATAATTGTTGGTGAATCATAAAGTGAAGATCAATAATCAAGATCAAGATCAAGATCAAAACACAAATTGATCGAGATCAAAATTAAAGATTTGAGTTTTTTTAATTCGATTTACTTTATTTTTTGTAATTTAATTTATTTGTTGCAATTTATTTTTCTACAATTTAATTTATTTGTTGCAATTTAAATTCTAATCTCTAAAAAATTTAAACTTTCTACAATTTAATTTATTTGTTACAATATTTAAATAAACTTTGCATACAATTTTTAAAAATTCTAATTAAATTTTTTTAAAAATTTTATTTTATTTTATTTTTAATTTTTAAAAATACAAGTATCTATTATCTAATTTATTAATTTATTTCTTCCTTTTTAAATTGTAGTCTCTAAAAAAATTAAATTTTCTACAATTTAATTTATTTGTTGTATTATTTATTTAAATTTTGCATACATTTTTTAAAAATTCAAATTAATCTTTTTAAAAAATTAAGTTTTTTGTTATTTTTAATTTTTTTAAATTCGAGTCTCTATTATCTAATTTATTAATTTATTTCTTGCTTTTTAAATTCTAGTTTCTAAAAAAATTAAACTTTCTACTATTTAATTTATTTGTTGTAATATTTATTTAAATTTTGCATATATTTTTTTAAAATTCTAATTAATCTTTTTAAAAAATTAAGTTTTTTTTATTTTTAATTTCCTTAAATTCAAGTCTCTATTATCTAATTTATTAATTTATTTCTTACTTTTTAAATTCTAGTCTCTACAAAATTAAACTTTCTTCAATTTAATTTATTTGTTATAATATTTATTTAAATTTTGAATACATTTTTTTTAAAATTCTAATTAATTTTTTAACAAAATTAAATTTTATTTCATTTTAAAAATTTTAAATTCTAGTCTTTATTCTCAATTTTTTTTAAAAAAATTTATTAAATTTTTTATAATTTTTATCGATAGATCCTAATATTTTTACCGTTGATGAAAAAAAAGATATTTTCATATTTTCATCTACTGGTTTTAATCCCACTCCCTCTGCTCCTATTCTTAATCCACCTACTAATTCATCAACATCTGCACATGCATCTGTATCTGTAGGTTCATCTAACAAAAAAGTTTTAAATGTGTGAAAAAATTTTAAAAAAATTTAAAAAAAATAATGATAGCACCGTTACTGTTAAAAAAAATATAAATTTTGTAATAAATTACTTTGGGGTCACATATCTTGTGGCACTATCCACTTACGTAGATATGCCGATAGTCATCGTAAAAATTCACATTTTTATGTCACTTTATAAATACAAATAGGTATGGATACAACTGGTAATATTATTAAATTTTCGAATGAACAAACCCCAACACAAAATTCTGTTATTGATTATATAATGAAACAAGAACAACCATTTTCAATAAGTGGACATCTGTCATTTGAAGAAATGATACATACCGAATTTGTTTCGCAATTTCAACGTTTTTCTAAAAATATTACAAAAAATAGAGTTTTAAATAGATTTGATGAAATTAAAATCGAGTTGATGAATTTATTTATAAATTTAAAAGAAAAAATTAATTTAACTTTTGATTTATAGACTGCTAAAAATGCTCAAAAATTTCAATGTATTACAGCACATTTTATAGGTAATGATTGGAATTTATATAAAAAAAAATTTTATTTAAAACTATAGAATTTTTTTATACCCGTTATTTTTTAGGTATAATTATTATGTAAGAATTCGTTACGTAGGGTATTGTAAATAAAAATTTTGCTATTACTTTAGATAATACTCTTTATAATAATAAATGTTTTAATTATTTCAAATGTTATTTACAACTTCCATTATTTGGTTCTTTATTATTTGATTAGTTATAATTTAATAACTAATCAAATAATAAAGTTATATTTATATAATATAATTAACTAGTAATTAGATTATAGTTTAACAAAAAATTTATAAACTTATTCTAACTTTATTATAATAAGTTAAAATATAACTTAAAATTTAAAAATAAATACACAAATTAATAAATACACAAATAAACTATAAACTTATTAATTTATAATAATAAATTATTAATTACAAACTTATATAATATAACAAACTTTAAGTTTATAATTTTTAATTAAACTTAATTTTAAACTACTATTGTATTATAAATTAAAAAAAACTCAAGCCCGTCCAAAGCCCGCCCAAGGCTTGCCCCAAAGTGCGAGGCCGTAGCCCAAGCCAGAGCCCTTTGCCCCTAGCGCCTGAGCCGACCATCGGAGAAAAAAACTCGACCCGACCCAGCCTAAAAATTTGGCGGGAGCTTGCTGGGCCCGGGCCGGGCTTGGCCCGCCCAATTCACGATCGGGCCGAGCCGGGTCAGGGCCAAAATTACATGGCTAGTTTAGTGAGTAAAAACTTATTTTATTTGTCTGGATTTGAAGATTTATAGTAGCATATTTAGATCAAATTTATGTATAAATTTTTAAGTAATTTTTAATTTTGATTCCAATATAAGTGCGATGAGAATGTTATAAATTGATAGTGAATTACCTGTGTAATACTATCTATCGAGTACGTAGAGTAACTTATTTATGCATCTATTTCTGTAATAAAAAAAGTAATTTTAGATACAATTTGATCATGAATAGTGGATATTACGCTGAATAAATTATTATGTGTAATACTATCTATCGAGTACGTAGAGTAATTTATTTATGCATCTATTTCTGTAATAAAAAAAGTAATTTTAGATACAATTTGATCATGAATAGTGGATATTACGCTGAATAAATTATTATATGATAAATTACACTACCCTCCTATAAGATTTGTCAAAATATCAATCACTTTTCTTGTGATTTTGAAAATATCACAAACTTTCATTCAGGTTTAATTCTTAAATCAATTAAGTTTAACTGTCAATATTTCCGTTAACTTTAACGAAAAAACTGTTTAAAAATAAAATAATAATAAAAAATTATTTTCTAATTATTTTTTGTGTTTGAAACATTTTATTATTATAATTAGAAAATATTTTTTATTAAAAAACAGTGTTACTGTTTTTTAGAAAAAATAAAAAAAATTTAATAAATTGTTTTCTAATTATTTTTTGTGTTTGAAATATTTTATTATTATAATTAGAAAATATTTTTTATTTTAATTTTTTTTTATTAAAAAATAATTTTTAAACAATTTTTCCGTTAATGTTAACAAAAATATTGACGGTCGGACTTAATTGATTCAAAAATTAAACTTGAGAAGAGATTTATGATATTTTCAAAATCACAAAAAAGATGATTGATGTTTTAACAAATCTCAAGAGAGATCACTGTAATTTATCCATTATTATATATTTATAAGTACAAAGTAAATTTTATGTTAACATGTAAATGTAAAATTCATTACACTTGTACGTAGTAATTGAGTTATTATTTAGTACTTTCAGAATACTATGTGTCAATCTCACATGATATTTTTATTCAATCTCATGATGATAAATTTTATAATATAGATATGATGATTTACTTCTATAAACTTTTGCAATCATTTATTTGATTTGAGATTAAAATTTCAATAAAATTTTCTTCTCTCTCCCCAATCCAAAGTAGCCATGTGGGAAAGTAAAATTATTTTATATCACATATCCTATTTTGATAACATTCTATTTCATTTTCATAACAAGAAACGTTGAAGAACAGCATATTCTTTGTACCAATTAACAATAATTATAATATCAAATAACCCTGTCATATATTTAATTTCACAAAAACTTTCTTCGTCTCTCATATGTGCTTAGATATGTGAAATTGATCGTTCATATATTATTTTTGTACATAATATACATATAATTTTCAGTAAAAATCCTTTCTATTTTTCTTTTCCCATTCTATTAAGCAAAGCTACAACATAGACCTCAAGGCTCCTGTAAATCTTTATTCTGAAACTAAGAAATACAAAGTTTATAAGTTGAATTCTACTTAGCCTATGTTTAAACTAATTTTTTGAGAGTTTATTTTTGCTTAAAAGGTTTCAGAAAAACCTACTTATTTGGTATCAATTAGCTTTTTCTATATATTTTTACATTTATTTTTTTATTAAAAAAAAGCCAAAAAGTTAAAAAACTTACAAAAAAACTAGTCCAAACATAAGCTTAAATTCAATATTTGTAATTGTGTCATATTATTTAAAATAAGTTGGTCATCTTTATTAGATTTTATATATGTTTTTTGGCTTTCAACTATGAGCTTGGAATGCTACACCACTCAGGAACATTAAATCTTCAAAAATTATTTTATATTAAGAGTATTTGGGAGGGCCCTTTCATATAGTTTATTTTTGTATTTTCTATTTTTTTGTGCAAACTCCTAGTAATTAAAAAAGTAAAAAATTAAGATAAAAAAATAAAACGTCAAAAAGCTATTTTTCAAAATATCGCTTATCTTCATCTTTAGTAAAACAAATTCAACATTGATTTTTTTTCTTTTAAAATTTGTTGTGCCGAAAGGAGACAGAAAAATAAGAAAATTTGAACAAAAATATAAAAAGATTAAAAAAAAAAGAGGCAATAATAAGCTATTTGGGAGAAGCTTTTCCAAACACCCTCATAAATTCCTTTTATGATGGTTGGATCACTTATCACTAGTTTGGGGAAGGAAAAGAAAGTAAGGAGGGAATGGAGAAAGAAATTATATGCAACAAGTTATTTCTATATATGTGTTTTCACACATTTATATATTAGAAAGACTTAACCATTGAATTGATGGAGGCATGTAAAAGATGTTGGCAACTTCTTCAAATTAATTAGCACTATGAGCCTCATTAATTGGTCACACCAATGAAATTGGTATCTTCATGAATGCAACTCTTCAACCATGTTTGATTTGCGAGATGAAGTCACATAGAATAGAAAAAATAACTTGAAATATGATAATACCAAGAAAGTTAATCTACTAATTCAGTGTTGGTAATTCAGAATCGGATTGTCTGTCCAATTTCACAAAACAAACCCATAATTAATATTTGGAGAAGACAAAACCTAAACATGTAGAGGGCTTTCAATCCAATCCCCTTACCTAGAAACTAACAACCCCTTGGATGATTAAGAAAAGGGGTAAAATGGAAAGAAAGAAAACAGAACTTTGTTATTCCATGCATTTTTATATTTTAGCCAAGGTTCACATTTATGGTTTCACCAGTCCATAGAAAGGAAGAAAAAAATAGAAGTTCAAGAAAATACAATCATGTCGCAGGGGGCGTCAAGCTTTCAATATCCCATTCATCCCTGAAACCATCTTTCTGCAAAATCAGGTCCATAATCACCTGCCTAAATACCTCTTTTAGCTGTTCATCGGGCGGTGGTAAACAGACTTGAGCCGAGATCCAGTCCTGGTACTCAAACTACCATCAAATGATCAAATAAAGTCACCATTTCATGTAAGTCGCTTATGATAGTATGCAACTATGAAGCACAAAATTAGAAAAATGATATGCAAGGAAATAAAATAAGGATGAGAAAACCTCGAAAGCCTTGAGAAGATGAGTATGGTGCTTGGGGATTCCACTTTCCTCCATTTGCTGGTAATTTTCTTTGACTTCAGCTAACATCTCCTCTTCAGATGGGAGCAGCAACTTACCAGATAAAGCACCTGCTATCCACTTGGATTGCAACTCCATAACAAGAAAAGGAACACCCTGATTCAAGGATCAAAATTTTGTTTCGATGTATTGTTTCAGTTAGCATGGAAATGGAGACGTTTTGAGAATGTTCCACAAATGTTTCAAAAGTAACAAAAAGAATTTGAAAATCCATAGAAATATTAACATATTGAGGTTTATATATTTATTCACATTGAAGAACAAATGTAAAATAAAGAATTCAGTCTCTCAATAACCAAAAGACTATTCTCTCAAATGATTTTGAAAGAGTGTAAGTTCCCAAAATTTAAAGTATAAATGTTTACTTAGACAATGGTAATAATAGTAGGGTAAAATACAGTGATATCTCATGAGGTTTGTAACTAAAACATAAGAACCCCTGTGGTATAGGGAACAAGTACAATACAACCCTTTATGTTTTCTTTCAAAAAACATAAGCTTTTTGATAAAAAAAATAAACTTGTGTCTATATAACTTGCTATTCCGGAATATTGTGCTATGTTTTGATGTGTTTCACTATGTTCAGGTATGTTTTGATGGAGGCGCTAGGATTTAATTATTCTACTAGTGTTTCGTTTCGGTCCATAAGAAACTGAAACGTTTCGATCGTTTCAATGAAAACAGATGGAATTTTGCCTTGCCCTGAATTCAATAAGAATTGCCATACAACCATAGAGTTGGTGAATTTGTCTTGTGCAAAATGACAAACAACAAGAATTCATTTTAAGTTGCATTGCACCTTTAGTTATATACTTGCAGCCTATATAGATCGCATGTAATGTAAAAATCCAATACACCTACAACTTGGAAACTGAATTCTAAAATAATTGTAGTTATCCCTTCTATGTCCTCTCTTTTTCATTGGCATCTTGCTACTTTTCATAGAAGTGGAAATAATCAGAATCCCTTGCCATGCAATCCATTCTTGATGTTTGAAAACGAATTTAGAGTTCCATGTGAAGATCCCCAAAAACTATTGCAGCAACAATAAAGAGATCAGTAATGGTAATGCTGTTAGCAACTAACCCTGTCTGGTATTCCAACGAAAGAGAGCGAAGGGGCAAGTTTTGGGGGGAAAACATGTTTATACAATGGTCCAACACGGTTGTCCTCAACACTTACGATTCCCTTTGTTTCCAAAAATGGGAAATTGTATTTGTACCTATAGAAGATACGCATGATCTCGTATTAGAATTTCTACTCGATAGGTAAAAGAACTGAGAGAGAGAGAGAGAGAGAGAGAGAGAGAGAGAGAGAGAGAAGTAGAAGATTGGGAAATTTTGGATCATACCCAGTACAATGAAAAATGGTATCTGCACGAATAGAAGATCCATCTTGAAAGGCTACTGTACCATCTTCAGTAACACATACTATCTGTAAGAGAGTTGGAAATCAGGTGTCACATCCTTTTAAATAATACCTCCAGGAATGGTGGAAAATAAAATGGTTTTGATCGTGACATGTGAAATATGAACCTTTAGTAATATTTTTTTTTTGATAATTAAATACAAAAAAGGCATAAGGGAAGCGCCACTCATACATAGAAGGGATAAGTCAAAAGCTCTCATGAACCTTTAGTAACTTTTAAAAGCCATGACCAACAAAAAAATCCCTTCATCTTTCTAATTCTCACCGAAAGGAGTATGAGATCGATGAAACGATCGTACTAAGATACTTAAAGATGTAGATATTCAAAGAGAACTCATTTATTTGTCTTATCTATTTTTGGGAAAAATACGTGTACACCCTTTTAACTATCACCAAGTATTAGTTTACTTCATTCAACTTAAAAAATCGTACATTTAGATTTTTCAATTATTAAAAACCGTGCAAAATACTTTCTACTTGGAGGGGTAAAAGCGATACAAATTAAATAATTGAGGGACCTGAATGTATGGTTATGAAGTTTAGGGGAGTAAAATAGTACTCGGTGATAGTTGAGGGGGTATTTGTGTAATTTTTCCCTATTTTTTAAAAATAAAAATTCACCTCCTAATGAAGTGCGCGGGTCTTGTCATTCTAGGCCTTCTAGCCAATGGGTGTTGATGGAGAATTTTTTAATTTGATTTCAAGAGGGACAATGACCTTCAATTGGATGTATAAGAAAGACTACCTGTGAATGCTGCCATATGTTGCGATGCTTGTCAAGTTTTGAGACTTTAACATTTGGAGATCTTGATGAAAGGTGAACTTCTTTAGCAACTGTTGCAATTTCTCTTGATATATCAAACGCACTTGGTCCACTTCCGATCATAACCACGACCTATCAAGTGCAGGTTAAAAAAAATGCTTAGGTAAGTGAAGAAAAATTTATTTCTTTCGTTTCCTATCATTTTCATTTCCTTTATTAAGCCCCTCTACAAATCCATGACCCGAATGCAAATTTAGAAAATACTTCTTGATCACTGAAGCTTTTTTTTTTTGTAAGTAAGACAATTTTATAAAGGGCACAAAGGGAATATTTCTTGATCACAACCAAGTGAAGTTGTATAGTGATTCCTTCCGAAAAAGAAAACTCTATTCTTGTTTAAGGGGAAAAAGATATCACCTAAGATGTAACAGATATAAGTTGACACATGCGTAACGAAGTTAGACTTTCTCATGTTTTTGCTAGCAAGTCAAGACAACATACTTAATTGTAAAAGCATAAAAGTTCAAAGGCTTAATTAAGAAAACTAAAAGTTGAAGAATAACACTTATTCTTGAGTTAAATTTGAGAAGAGAATAGTCCTGTTAAAACTAGTAAAAGTAGAATGTCCTCGCATTTATGCATAGGAAGATAGATTGCCAATCTTGATGGCACATTCTTGAGTAAAATTCGAGAATCAAAAGTTATATTACATGGATTATTCCAAATGAATGAAGTATCACACTCGATGCTTGGGTAGGAGATATGGGTTCTACATGCATAGTTAGACATTTACCAAGTAGGCAACTTTTTAGGTAATTTGAGTTTTCCATATAGTTACATAAAACTCCCAAATTATGCATATTGAACACACCATTTTATTCTAGAAAATAAAAGCAATATATTAAAATAATGCGATGAACCCGACATACCCAAATTTATGTAACATGTATGAGAATAATATAGGACCAAACTAAATAGCACAAGCATAATAATAACACATGCCTTCAATAACTGGACATCTTGGTGCAAAAGAAGCCGGACCATAGCAAAAAGGCAACCTTTTGTCGTCAAATGACTTCGACAATTTTAAAGCAGTATAAAATTATTCTCATATCGGTCTGAACACAATAACTTGATAGGCAACCCACATGGTCAAAGGAAGGGTGCTGGCTCATTTGATCATTTTCATAGAAATTACCCCAAATGCTTTGTTGAAATCTTGGATTTGTCAAAATAAAGAAAAATAAAAGGGGAATAATTATTTATACATATTCAGTTTTATGGGTAATTAAATACCATAAATTTATTTGACAAATGATTTCATCTTATCTTCCTAAACCCAGCTAAAAGAAAAAGGAAAGAAAAAAGGAAGCTTTCACATCTTTTGCCTTTTCTATTCTTCCCTCTGCAAATCTAGGATTGGAGCATAGCCTTAAGGTTCAAATAAAGTCGGTCTACAATTTCAGTGTACTTAGATGATTTGATCGTCTAAAAGAATAATAAAAAAGGAAAGAAGAATATCTATAGCCAAGAGCAAGTTGAGAAAAAACCACAACTGCAGTGGGCTAATTAAATATTTTCCCTTAAATGGGATCAATTCAAGCAACTATTACACAAGAACAATATAAAAATAAACAGTAAGCAAATTGTAAGACGTCAAGAAGAACAATACATACAAGTAAGGGGCTTAACTAAAAGAAAGAACCCTTACCTTAAGATCAAAACAGAAATATCAACATTGGAATTGGCACCATTCCTAAGGAGACGAAAAACAAAAGTCTATAAACAGCCGAGCTAACCTA
>JAOTRH010000013.1:9059516-9073471 GCA_034768845.1 Heliamphora exappendiculata | reverse complement strand
TATAACCATTTTAGACTATGCATAGGTATATAGATCATCTACTAAGGAAAAGGCAACTTCCATGACCGGTAAATTTTAGCGGTTGGATAGCCAATGTATATACACAATAAAAAAAAGTATTACTCAAAAAATTACGGTTGGATAGCCAATGTATATACACAATAAAAAAAAGTATTACTCAAAAAATTATACACAATCAACACAATTAAGATATGTATTCAGTTTGACAATATTCAGTAAATATGGATATTTGGATATTCAAAAAGATTAAAATATTAAAACCTCCACACACAAAAATTATTATTTACATATAAAGAACTCAAATTCTCATAAGATTATTTAGAAGAAAAAAAAAACTTACTCACATAAGAATTCAGATTCTCGAGCGAGCGAGAGCTGCAGCAAGTCAACAACCAGAGAGCAAGAGCAACGGGCCAACAGCGACAAACAAGCTACTATCAGCAAGCAACAATGGGCCGACAGCGACAAACATGCTGCTATCAGCAAGCAGCGATGAGCGACACCAACTGAATGAGAATTAGGGCTTGTTCTCACCTTTTCGGCCCAATGAGAATTGAGTTTGAATTAGGCAATTAGCTAGGGATTAGGTACATTGGGAGTGGCGAGGACTGAATGAGATTATGAGAATTAGGATTTAGTGCTTGTTCTCTTCCTGGCTAAATTAGCTAGGAATTTGGATGAATGAGATTATGAGAATTCGTTGTAGCAGTGGGCTTTTATTTTTTAACTGAATTTTTAAAAAAAATATATTAGATTTTTTATTTATTAATTGAGTTGAATCATATACAAAAAATTATATACAAATATATATAAATATACTTATAATTTTTGGGGGTCTAAAGTGGTAGCTTTACTGACCTTATGCCAGAGCCGGCCCTAACGGCCTCTCATTAGTGGTTCTCTCCCTCTTAGATCTTTGTTGATTGAAGTATTGAATTTTCGTGTTTTACATTTTCTTTTTATGAGACTGGTTTATTTTGTCACTAGGCTAGAAAATGTTGGGATTTAGATAGTAAATTATTAAAATAATATTAATTCATGAAAAAATGATGAATCAATGACCAATTGGAATGCATGGAGCAAGAAAATATATACCGGTCGCAATAATGAAAGTAAAACATAGCGGAGAAAAATAATTTGTTCGCTCGATGAGAGATACGATAAGTCGTTGTCGTTGTCTTTGTCTCCTTTCCTTGTGTACTTAGGGGCTACGACTAAATCTCTCTCTTTAATTAGTAGTATTTTGTAAGATCATCTCCTTGTAGGAAAGGATTCAAATGAGGTTTTTATGGGATGAGGAGGTGGGAGAAAAGAAATTTCATCTCATTAGGTGGAACAAGATCTAAATACCTATTGTGAAAAGTGGTTTGGGAGTAGCTCCCCTTCAATCAAAGAACTCGGCTCTACTGTCTAAATGGTGGTGGAGGTTTGGTACAGAGAGGGAGGCACTATGGAGGCGTATGATAATGGCTTCCTTGCTTAAAAAGAAGACCACAACCCTTTACAATCCGAAAGGCAATTGTAGACTTGGGTGAGCCCAAAAAACAATGCATCACGGGTTAT
Organism: Heliamphora exappendiculata; assembly: GCA_034768845.1. Lineage (NCBI taxonomy): Eukaryota > Viridiplantae > Streptophyta > Magnoliopsida > Ericales > Sarraceniaceae > Heliamphora > Heliamphora exappendiculata. The sequence continues at coordinate 9,071,887 of JAOTRH010000013.1, read as the reverse complement.
TCTTCAAGAAAACTTACAATTGAAGGTGAGCGATGGAAAACAGATTAGATTTTAGCTGGATCCTTGGGTTGGCGATAAAGTTTTATAAAATTATTGTTGTAGACTTTTTAACATTGCCTCAGAAAAAGGTATAACTGTCCACTCAGTTATATTTATGGAGAAGCAAGATAAATCAGGTGATGCTGGTAAGGGAGGAATTTTCAGCAGAGCTCTTTTTGAATGGAAAAATGTATTATGGCAACCAATTCTTAATCGTGTGATCAATCAAGGTGTGAGTCCAAACGAAGATGATAAATTGGTGTGGAAAGGAGAAAATGAATGAAGCTTCTGAGTAAAATCCTTTCTCAATCATCTGCAAGGAGGTAGAGATTTGACTCTTAAAGATGCCTATGCTATTTGGAAACAACTGGTGCCTCCAAAGTGTAAAATATTTTGTTGGAGAGCTCTTTTAGGGAGAATTTTCACCAAAGATAACCTAGCCAGATGTCGGATCATAACACATGCAGAAAACCTAAGATGCGCTTTATGTGAAGGAAAGGAATAATTGGTGGATCATCTCTTAATCTCATGCCCTTTTGCTTGGAAGACCTGGTGTGGTGTTTTGAGTTGGTGGGGAATTCAATGGGTAGCACATAACTCTTTAGTTGGCCTGAAATTATGGTGGTTCGACATCTCTTTTAAGAAAGTTGAAAAACAAACGTGGAACGCTCTATTCTTTGCAACAATCTGGTCAATTTGGTTGGAAAAAAAACAAATTTCTTTTTACTAATTCTTAGAGCTGTTGGGCAGCCATTATGGATCTCATTAAACAGAGGACAACTTTCTGGGTCAAAATAAAGTTCGATTTGAAGGAGGTTTCCACATATCAAATTATGTATAAACTTCAAGAGGTGAGGCCATGAATTTTAGGCAAAGGAGGAAAATGAAGAAGCCGACCTAAGAGAAAAGAGGGGGTACAGCTGTGAAACCAGTCTTTGTTTTGGTTTTTAATATCTGTACAGAAGTTGAGGCTCATCACTTTTAAAGGGTGGTTTTATATCAACGGGCTTGTTTTTTTTTGTTGGTTTGCATTGAGGGCTGATATGTTTACTGCCGGTGGCTCTCTGAGACGCAATTTGTAGCAATAGCTTGTAACGTGCTGTCAGGGAGTCATCCACTTGGACATTTTGCAGCAACAGATTTTTGTAGCAACAACATCTTTGGGTGTTGTAGCTTTCTTTCTTGTGATGCAGCTATTCTTTGGTTTTGTTGTTTGCCATGCCTTTGGGACCTCTCTGCTTGCTATATCCTGTGGTGCTGAGATGGAAATTGTTGATATGTTTTGGGTGTTGCTGTGAAGAGCAGTAGCTGTATTTAGGATAATGTAGAGTGGTGGTGGTTGTTAATTAATAGGACCCCAAGTGCTTCTTTTTGTTGCTGATTGGGGGTCGATTTGCTGGTTTTGTTTGGTTTTGTTAGGGAGTTTATACTTCTGTATTTTTTTTCTCTCTTGTGGTTGGTCTCTTGCTAACCACGAGCTTTTTGTACTCTCCGAGGATGTCTGTTGCATTTTTTTAAGGAATTTTTTTCTTTTAAATGCCTTTTATCCTCTTATTTATATATTTTGATTTTGTTGTTTAAAAAAATAATAGTATTTTGTAATTCTTTTTCTGCGTATCTTGAGAAAAATTTAGTATACCCAACTTCCACCGTGCAACGACAAATAATTCTACTTTTTTACAAGTTGAAACGAGATTTTTAATTGCAGTAAAAAAAATAATTCTACTTTTTTACAAGTTGAAACGAGAAGTAAAAAAAATAATTCTACTTTTTTACAAGTTGAAACGAGATTTTTAATCGCAGTAAAAAAATGTCTCTTCAAGGAATTTGGTGAGGAGAAAAGTTTATGCTTATACAAATTGAAAAGCAATTTGTAGCAATAGCTTGTAACGTGCTGTCACGGGGTCATCCACTTGGACATTTTGCAGCAGCAGCTTTTTGTAGCAACAGTAACTTCTGGAGCCATAGGGAGAAGGTCGTGAGACAGAAAATTAAGAGGCTAACCAATATAGAAAAGGTAAACGGGTGCTGTACTCATTCACATTTGACATAGTAAAATTTTTTCTCTCTCGCTCATGGACGTAGGCCGGTGTGAGACAAACCACGTAAATTCTCGATATTTATTATTTTTTACTTTTTTGTGGGTGAATTGCTTTTGTTCGCGTTCAAAAATTGATACTCAAATCCCAACAAGTGATATCAGAACTAACGGTAAATGATTTGAAACCGTGGTGATTGATCGGAGCAAGATATGATTTTTTAATTTTGTATCGAATAAATTAAAAAAATTTATTTGGCGCACAAGAAAAAAGGGCAGCCTTGATCATGAACCACGTTCGGTGAAGAGAGCGCCGGCGGCGGCGGGATTGTTGTTGTAGTATTTCGGCAAAACAATTACAGAGCTTGGATTTTGTTGTTTTCATGAAGCCCAAGGTGCACACTCGGAATTAATTCCAATTTGTTGGGAGTGAGAATCAAGTACAGTATTGGACTCCTTGTGGGATTAGGCAAAGTGATATGCACATGGGTTTTTGATTTGGTTTGTTCTTGAGTGGCATCAAATTAATTTCTCGGTTCCCGTGCGAAATCCTTGGCATTGGCGTGGATTTGGTTTCACTGTTTTCAGCATATTGATGTTGGCAAATCTAGCAATTATTGTGGCACCTAATTTTAAAATTAACGGTTTAAATTATTCTATTATATCGGCTCATATATATATAATAAAATAATTTAAGAAGGTATATTTTAAGATTTTTCAGCGCTGCGAATTTATTGGTACAGTCAGATTTTTTTAATTTCTGAACCGTTTATTTGGATTAGACAGATCGGCATAAATTGTGATTATTCGAGTGTGATCGGGTACAATCAGGAGCAATTGTGTATAATTAGAATTGATTTGGGCTGTGTGAGATAAAGATTACACATATCTGCTATTGCGACTTGTTCAGATTGTGGAGATTATCATACACAAATCTAATTGCGTTGAAGAGTTCGGGTTTCGTAATTGAATCTTTTAACAACCATAACGACTTCACCTTTTGGCAACAAAGGGTGAAAAATATTTTGACGCGCGAAGGACTGATCAAGGCTCTCAGAAATAAGTCAAAAAAATTAGAAACGATGAAAGATGTAGAGTGGGATGAGATGCGAAACTTGACGAATAGAACGATTTAGTTGTATCTTGGTAACAGCACTCTTCGAAAAGTCATCAACGAAAGCGATCCGGCAAAACTCTAGGCTAAGTTGGAGAGCTGGTACAAGTCTAAGACATTGACGAATCGGCTGTCTTTAAAGAAACAGTTATATGCACTTCAGATGACAGAGGGAGCGAACTTTATAGAGCATTTGAACGAGTTCAACAGGATACTGACAGAATTGGATTCTATCGGTGCGAAGATCGAAGACGAGGATAAAGTAATTCTCTTGTTGGTTTTCTTACTTTCACATACGAGCATCTGAAGACTACATTGATGTTTGAGAAAGATACCATTGGGTTAGATGAGGTTGTTACTGCTCTCATATCTCATAAGATATTGAAGAAGAGGGAGAGTGACAAATCACAGGGAGAGCGCATCATGGTTGCAACAGGCAGTAGGGAAGTCACATGCAAGGCAACAGTGAAGCAGGAGGGGTCCAAGAAGAAAGGTCATTCTAAGTCAAGAGGTTACAAAGGGAAGTGCTACTATTGTGATAAAGAAGGTCATCTGAAGAGGAATTGTTTGAAGTACAAGACAGATAAGGGAAAAGAGCAATCATAAAAAACAATAGTTACAGAGGGCTTCGATTATAAAGAATCAAAGGTGCTCATAGTTACTTCAGGTATAGAAAAATCATATTGGATATTAGATTCTAGATGTTCGTTCTACATGTATACAGTCAGAGATTATTTTGATACGTATCAGACATGCAATTGGGGTACTGTAAGGATGGCTAACAATACAGTAAGCAAAGTTATCGGTATAGGGACAGTGCAGTTTTGCAAGCTTGATGGGACCGTTTTGATCTTAACTAGGGTTAGACATGTGCCAAATCTAAGGAAGAACTTGATTTCTCTAGGGATAATGGATTCGAGAGGTTGCGGGTTCTCATCTGGACGTAGAGTTCTTGGGGTTTCGAAATGAAACAGGGATGTACTGCAAGAACAGATGATTGACAACCTATACAAGCTCGAAGGGAATGTTGTGACAAGTGGAGTAACTGTCAGACATCAAATGAGTAATATAGATAGATGACATACACGAAACAAGTGTAAGGGTGATCAGGGTGAACAATAGTTGTGGAAAAGCATACGGAATAGGCCTAGGGATACACGGAAGCGACGAGATAATACAAATGCATAGGTGAGCAAATCAGATGGTGTGCAGGATGCCGGCAAGATGCAAGAGCAACAGTTGTTGGATGTTCACAAGGAAGCTCCGAGCAACGAGACTAGTACGACAGACGTGAGAGACATGTGTACACCTCGATAGAAACGAGTCTCATTTGCTCTTTATTTGATTCGTGGCTATGATCTCTCCGGCTGTGTGCATAAAGGGGGAGAGATATGGTCATGTTCTTCTATAAAGTAGTGAGCTTTGTGGGGGCACCTGGGTTGGGGTGCAGGCACCTCGGTATAGAGGTGTGAGCCATGCTGTTTGAGTGTGGCAGGTCGACGACGACAACGACGACGGAAAAATCGACAGTGACGCTGGTTATCTTCAGAGTGGTTTGAAGAATTCAAGCCAAGGTGGAGATTGTTGTGCTGTGTCTTGTATTCTACCAGGCCCGTATTTTATTATATTATTTTTTATCTATATGTAATTGAGTTGGGGTGAAATTTAGGAGTCCACTAGAATTTTTTATGTATATGGACCATAATAATATGGGCTAACTATAATTCTTTAGGGCTTCTACGTGTGTGCCATTAAATAGGACACTAGTGGAGCCATAGGAAGAAGGTCGTGAGACAGAAAATTGAGAAGCTAGCTGGTAGAGAGAAGGGAGACGAGTGCTGTACTCTTTCACATTCGACATAGTAAAATTTTTTCTCTCTCGCTCGTGGACGTAGGCTGGTGTGCGTCGAACTACGTAAATTCTCGGTATTTATTATTTTCTGCTTTTTTGTGCGTGGATTGATTCCGTTCGCGTTTAAAAATTGGTGTTTAAATCATAACAGACCCCAAGTGCTTCTTTTTGTTGATGATTGGGGGTCGATTTGCTAGTTTTTGTTTGGTTTTGTTAGGGAGTTGATGCTTCTGTATTTTGTTTTTTCTCTCATGTGGTTTGGTCTCTTGCCAATCACGGGCTTTTTGTATTCCTTGAGATGTCTGTTGCATCGTTTTAAGGGAGCTTTTTTCCTTTAGATGCCTTTTATTCTCTTATCTATATATATTGGTTTTGTTGTTTAAAAAAAAAATAGTATGTTGTTTAAAAAATAATAGTATGTCTTGAGAAAGATTTAGCACACCCAACTTCCACCATGCAACGACAAATAATTTTACTTTTTTAAAAGTAGAAATGAGATTTTTAATCGCTCTAAAAAAAATGTCTCTTAAGAGAATTTGGTGATGAGAAACGTTTATGCTTATCCAAAAATGAACAGTTATTTGATTCTATATAACAATTAGAAAAATAAAATACAAAAATTACTTAAGTGATATAATCGATTAAACATCAAACTTTAAAATCACATTTAATGCAAAAAATAAGGTACATATCAAAATTAGATACTATTACATCGAAAAACCTACAAACTAAAGCTCACTTTAAAAACCATACTCAATATAGAAACAAGTTTTATGAACCTAACTTCATATTTGGATGAAATGAGTACTATTCTAGGTGAGATATAGTTTTGAGTATATATATTAGGTATTTCTTGAATTTGAAAAAAATTATTTTAAAAAAGTTATAGGTATTCGTATACTCTGTATATATATACGTACAGAAGTACCATGCAAATTAACAATATCTAATGCGTACCCAATACGGGTAGGACATGTTTTTTCTTTCCTTTTTTTTAAATGTATTTTACTATGCTGTACTTTTCCTTTTGTTCCTACTCAAATCTTGTAGGTGATTGCAAGAAAATGAAGACCAAAATAGACCAAGAGAATGGAAGACAAATTTTATTCATTAATAGATTGTGAACAAGACCTCATTAAATGGATTAAAGGAAAAATAGTGAAAGATTTAAGCTCCATTGAAGCTGCATCCATAGATGATTCTGATGCTCAAGTTCTCTCTATTATGGGTGGAAGATATTTATGTGATTAGTAATCAATCATTTTTGGAGGAAAAAGGAAAGGAGAGATGCCAGCTACTTCTGTTATAAGCTTCATTTAGGGCCTGAAGGGAGCAAATACTACCACTGAATTCTGTCCACCAAAGCCAAATGAGTTGGAGATAGCTGCATGAAATAGGAAATTTGATTAGAGTATGTTGAAATGGATGTATCAACTTCATTGCCAAGATAAGCAACAACATGTAACTAAAGGGGGTAAAGTAAGTAGTTGTTTTTGTGACAAGTAAATATTTGAGTACTAAACTCTATTAGTTGATTGGACAAGTGAAGTAAGAGATCATGTAGGGCTCATTATAGTTAGGACAAATCTCTCTATAAATAAAAGCGTGAAGATAGAAAGACATTAAGTATATTCTATATCCTCCTCCAACCCCAACAAAAACGTCCCTAATTTCATTATCTATTTCACATTTAAGAGATCTAACTTGATCGCTGGAAGGTCTTTGGCCGACAGCTCACCGCCATGCAAGATTAACTCTTCTTTTTGCTGGTTATTCGAATAGAGCTCAACCATACGAGAAATGGACTTTCCATCAGTTTGTATTTCATATACTGGGGCATACAATTAATCAAACCTTCTTGGTTTCATTTGAGCATTGAACCCATATCTATCTATCTATCTATCTATCCATATATATAAAGCAATTTGCTTCTGCACTATCATATTTTCATGGGTGGGAGAAGGGCGCTAAATTAACCACATACCAATATTGACTTCATGCTTTTTCTTCACATTTGCAACTGTGTCGATTGTGACCTCAGGCTCCAAGTTCTACAAATATAAAGAAACATGGACATCAAATGTGCCATATAAGAATTATTGAAGTACCAAAATGTAGCATAACTATAAGAAATGTGGGGTTTAGGTGTAATACATATTGGTTAATGGTTGGATGCAGCCAGCCAGTGGTGATTGCTTTTATGGTTGCAATGGCTTCCAATCCACCTGCAGCTCCAAGCGCATGCCCAATCATTGACTGAAGATACACAATGAAATGAGAAAACTGAAACTACTCATCAGTTATGACTATATATCTAATACCCAAAAGATTCAGTGGATCTTATGTAAAATGGGATTCAGGTTTCTTGCCTTAGTCCCATTCATCTTCATCTCTGATGTGTCCTTAAAAACCTTATTTATGGCATTTACCTCTGCTAAATCCCCAGCGAGGGTCGATGTTGCGTGAGCATTCACATAGTTAACCTGTGAAGATTTAGGAATTTGAGAATGTTTGAGCCAAAACCTGTTCTACATTTTGACTTAGAAAGATGCTAATTCGATCCCGTCATGTCAAAAGATTTTAATGAGGAACTACTGTTAGTTACCTCCTCAGGGGAAACTCCAGCATCTTCCAAAGCCTTGGTTATACAAGATGAAACTCCAAGACCGTCTGACCGTGGATCAGTCATGTGATGAGCATCGCATGTTATGCCACCTCCCAAGTACTCTGCAATTATATTGGCTCCTCTTTTCATCGCGTGGTCTAAGCTCTCCATAATCTTTAAAGAAGAAAAAAACAAATATTAGTGACTAGCTTAAGAACAATAGGTGCAAGCAATCGCTGTAACTTGTCATCGATAATCAATTTTCAGAACCAATTAAGTATGAAACGGTAACTACTAGTGTAATGAGGGCCGAGGTTAACGATTAAATTACCAGCACACCGGAGCCTTCTCCCATGATAAAACCATCGCGATCTTTGTCCCATGGCCTCGAAGCTTTCTGGGGCTCGTCATTCCTTTGAGACAAGGCCCGGCAAGCAATAAAGCCACAAAACCCAGAAGGCACGAGTGGAGCCTCAGTCCCACCGGCAACCATAATATCTGCTTCACCTCTTCTAATGTGGTTTGCAGCTGCATAGAAGCAGTAGTTTGCTGTTGCACAGGCTGCTGAGATGGAGTAATTGGGTCCCATTAAGCCGGCATCGATACCTAATAATGCTGACCCCATGTTGGTGATTATATAAGGAATGAAAAATGGACTTATCTTCTTATATCCCTTGTCGATTAAAGCCTCCACTCCATTGTGGAAAGCTCTCACACCTCCAACGCCTGACCCCACTAGAACTCCTATTCTTGATCTGTCCATCTGCAACATAAGAGGTGATCAGTGAGGAACTTGAGTGTCTTTAAACTTATTATAAATAGGTGCACTGCCACTACGTTTGGCTAATAAAAAATGATAACAGATGCGTTGCACAGATCCAAGCAAACACAGACCTCTCACAATGGAGTGGTGCTGCTCACACGTTGCATGATCCAAGTAGAGACCTCTCACGGTCTGTGCAATGCATCTGTGCAAGTAGCCAAGTAGCAGGACTCGTCGATTGATTGGAGACCAGGAGTAGGGAATTTACAGTTTGGAGGAATTTGGGCGAGAGCCCAGAATCATCAAGGGCTCTCCTGCCAGCAACCAAACAGTACCGCCAGCATTCATCAAGACGCCGGTCATTCTTGCCATCAATATAACCTTCGGAGGAGAAGTTAAGAATCTGAGCAGCAATCCGAACAGGATAGGCCGAAGCATCAAACCTATTGATAAGGGTGATCCCGCTTTCTCCCTCCAGAAGTTTATTGTAGAATGTATCAATGTCATTGCCAAAAACTGAAACAACTCCCATTCCTGTTATGACAATCCTTTTCTTGGGATCCTTTTCTCTTTTGGGAGCTGAAATAGTTGGAGGGGACATGGCCTTGATTCTTCTGCATTTTGAGCCTGTGAATATGAAATTCTCTATTCATTTATAAACATGCCATCAACAAATACAAAATTTAAATAAAAGATTGAATCTCCCTTAAAGATTAAATGCCTAAAATAATGTGTGCAAATAATTGGCTAAATGCATTATTGGAGAACTCAGTATCTTTTTTTCTTTCTTTTCTTCTCTTATAATTTAAGTAATTTTTTCTTTTCCTTTCTCTTTTAAATTCCCTAACAGATCGAGTATAAACGAGCACCAAATTAATTGCGATAAATTCTTCACTACATTAATATTCTAATATAATTTTGAAAATTTGACTAACTTCTGTTTCTGGGTGCTACAAGTTTTATTCATAGATCTTCCTCTTTTAACTATTTGCTGCAGAGGCTACAGTGGCAAAGAGTCCTATTTCCAAAACATGATAAGGATAAAAAAAAATTTTAAAAATGAAAAGAAGTCGCTAAAAAAGCCTTAAAAAAGTTATCCCAATCAAGAAATACTACATACCCTGCATGTTGCATTACGCGATACACCGCATACATATGTCGCCGTCCAAATGCTATAAATAAGTAAAAAAAGTGAACTACATACACTGATTTTGGCTCGCACATACGCATGCGGAGTATCATATACTGTACCATACTGTGTTTGTAGTATTTCTCATCCCAATCAAGTGAATTGAGGGACTAATGAACACGAAAACGAATGAACACCAAAACAAGAAAAATATTAAAAAAATGTCATAAAAAAGTCTTAAAAAACCTATCCCAATCAAGTGAATTGGAGGATGAACGATCACAAAAGCGATGGAAACATCACGACAGGATTTCTAGGGTTGTAAAAAGATTTAACACTCTCCGTTAAATTAAACTAAACTTAATTTATTAATTAATTTAAATCAGTTACAATAATCTTTTTTCATCATTTTACTTTGACAAGAATATGTGTTCAATTTGATTCAATAAGATTATATTAATTACTACTGCTATATTATATTTTACTTCAGTTCTTGCTCTCCACATATTATTTCTATTAACTGTAGTCTTACTACTAATTTTTACCATTGCATCTATGGTTTAACTTATATGCGTTCAAATTACTTTAATGTATTCTTTTCTAAACCTAGCACATATTTACCTCAACATTTTCAGTTCAACAAATTATTTTATTTGCATAATATTTCTTAATTACTCAACATTCTATCACATATAGGGGTTTGTCAAAATTACTTCCAAATAGTTTTTTCTATTCTTAATAATTTCTTTTCAAACTTCAATCTAAATATTACATTTTTTAGATTTCTCTCTTCACGAGTCATCAAAAAAGAAAAAATTATTAAACCAAAATATTAAAAAAAATGTTCAAAAAGACAAATAAGTTATTGTTAGCCAACATGCAATTTATTATTTTTTTTCATTTTAGATAATTAAGAGGAATAAGAAAATTAAAAAAATTGAATGCATATATTAAAATAAAATAAAAGGCCAAAAATAAATTATTTGGGTGAAACTCTCCCAAACACACTTTATGGTATGTTACCTTATAGTAGTCTTATAAATTTTAGAAATGCTAAATACTTACAAAATTACTCACAATTAATTTGAAGTGAATTGTCCAAATGCGTAGGCTAGATGGTTCAATTGACTCCACTCATTTTATTATGCATAATGATGTAAAGATGATAAACATTTATATTATTGACACCATTAAAATACAGTAGAAGATGGAATTAAGGCTTTGTGTGGCAATAAGATTTAAGCCAACTTATTATCTTCTAGCTTAAAGAAAGGGGGGAAAAATCAAGTAAGCAAAATGTTTGCTTGTTTGGTGATAGTAGTTTTTTGCCATATGACTTATTTGGTTTTTAGTCTTTCGGCATGATTACATTTTAAATAAAATAACATTATATCTTTCATATGCTTTTACAACAACTTTCATCTTTTTAAATTTATAATATGGTGCCACTTTTCCAAATTTATAATTTAATGCAAAAATAATGCTTTTGTTTTAATTTAGGATGGATATTTTTGTAATTTAACTCTAAATATGATGATGTGACCTTAAATCACTTTGAAAAATTATTATAAATGGTATTGAAACCAATGTAAAATTATACAAATGAATTTTTTTTCTTATTTGAGTTAGAATAATTTAAAGAGTTAATTAGCAGCGAATCCCGTTTTTACAAATTGTAATGAGTTAAATTCTAATTACAAGTTAACTATTCCACAAGGTTCAATTTTTAAATTTCTTAATAAATTTAGACTGTTATGTCCCTATTTAAAATTTTACTAATAAATAATGAAAACATGAGAATATTAAAATATGTGAACATTCATATATTTAAAAATTAAAAATATTACCAAGACAGATTTTCAAAAAATTACTAATTTCTAAATATTATCACATTTACAACTTAAAAAATTGAGGACATTTTTATGATTATTGTTTTTATTTTCAAAAAAGATAATATTAAGATCATATTATCAATTTTACATGAAATCTACATTACTAAAGCATGCAATTTTTCAAATTCCTGCATCATTAACTATAAAAATTCCCCTGTGTAATAATATAATGGAACATTTATCATTTTTTCAAAATAATAATAATACCATAATAGAACATTTCATTTTAGAAAAGTTTAAATATTACTATAATGAAATAAATCATTTCATTTTGAAAGATCCTAATAATAATAACAATTGGAATATTACAATAATGAAACAAATCATTTTATTTTTTTAATGATACATTAATAGTAGGAATTGCAGTTTAGTTGTAAGCTAAGTATTAACAGTTATTGAGCTCTATTTGGTTAGTGTGGAATGAATACCAAACAAAACTAGGGTAATTTGGGATATTCGTCTTAGAATAAAACTTCTTGAGTTCAAAGTTTTAAATTAGGACTAATGTGACTTATGGCTAAGTCACCCTAATTTAAAATGATGAAAAATCCCACTTAAAGTTAATTTTAAAATAATTTAAAGTGAAAAATTTGACTTAAATTTAATTGATCTAACAAGGCCTACCTATCTAACTTAAATGATAATATGTTAGATGATACCATTGAGTAAGATTTCTTGCTGCCTCGACAAATTTAGACGATTAATTTTAAATTATAAATAAATTTATAGGTATCTTTTATAGGTTTTTAGGGCTTGATTGTCTACTCAAATTTTTTATCTTTTTAGTTAAAAATGCAAAAAAATAAAACATAGTCTACTTGGCAAAAAAAACTAAAAATATAAAAAGCCAAATTAATATATTAATTCTTAAAATATTCAATTCAAACCCTCATCATATTTTGAAGGATGATAATACCGTTACTTGATAATTTGCTTGTT
>JAOTRH010000013.1:9030953-9059416 GCA_034768845.1 Heliamphora exappendiculata | reverse complement strand
ATGGTGATTTTGGGAGAGACAATGATTTTGATAGCGTTTTTGGGGTGGGACAGTAGTTTTCGTTAAATTGAACGAAAATTATAATGGTTGGAATCTCTTTGATGTTAAAATCAAACCTAAAAAAATATTAATGTAATTTTTAAAACTATAATTTTTATTTTTATTTTTATCAAAAATTTCATGAATAAGTATAATTTACCCTACTAATAATTATTCAGTTCAGTGTATGGAGTCATCACCACTTTTGAGGCACCTTCTTTGTGGGTGTAAAACCTCTCCACTTGGTAAAATAATTAATAAAGAAGGAGAAGGCTTCTGGTGTCACAATTAAGATGTTCATAATTTCTTATCTGCATTATTTTACAAAAGAGAACAGAGCAGACTGGGTGGAGGTCGTGATGGGCTATTTATGGGTTCAATGGATTTGTTTTGACAATTTAAATTATTTATTTTATTATTTTTTAATATATAATTTTTTTTTGTTAATTTAACTTTAAGTTAGCCTTTTGTTTAAAATCATTTTAAATTCAAAAAATTAAAAATTCGATTGAAAAAAATATAGAAAAAGCTTAAAGTGACTTTAAATTAAAAAATAAAATTTTTTGCTCAAAATTACTATAAATTATAATTTTATATTTAATATAAATTTTATTTAATCTCGTGAACACATTATTAAATAATCAAATAAATGCATTCAATCTCCCAAAATAATCATTATTTCTTTTGTCCTATTTTACAAGAAGAACAGTTTCTCACTAGTTTTTTAGGATTTGAACGGTATAGTTAGAATGTTTATGAGCTCAAGCTGAGGATTACTTAATTGAATTATTTATATTATATAAATTATTTATATAAAAAATAATATTAATTAAATATTATTAAATGCTTGAAAAAATCACATTTGAATTAAAAAAATGAATGGCACCATTCATCTTTTTAACATATGTCCATGCACTTAAACAGCAATATCCTATTAATTTAATTTTTTATACTAATATTTTATACGTAAAAAAAAAAAAAAACAATTTCAACAATCAAAATGGATCTAACTGGTCATAATTTCAACAATTTCAACAATTTCAACCATCCAATCCCTTTAAAAGCTGGTTCTTTACAAAACCTGTGGATACTTTTTAATTGGCAATTTTTTTTTTAGCTTTACATGCGTTAGAAATTGTGCTAGAGTGCTTCTCATTGCTTCACTTTTTTTATTTTTGAACAAAAAATAACTTAAAAGTTAAAAATGATGATTTTTTAAAAGCTTCAATTTGATATTTTTATGAAAAATTTAAAAATTAGTCATTTTTTTAGAACTCATAAAAGATTTAATTCTACAACTTTTATTTTAAGAGATTTAGTTCTGTCAAATTTGTAATAATTATATTATGTTTAATTTGTTCATATTTAAGAGTTAATCTTTCCCATTTTGGACAAACGAAAAAATTTGTTGGAATAAGATGTGATATATTTTCATTTAAATAATATATCAGTTTTATGAACGGATAAATGCATCACTTATCATGGGATTAAAACTGTAAAAAAATTATTACGGGACTAAAATTCTATTATCAGTTGATAATAAGACTTATACTAAAATTATTCAATTTTTATTTCTGGTTCTTTGGCTTTGTCCATTTAACAAGAATGAAAGAAAAAAGAAATAACTATTTTATTTTCTTGCATATGTGTTCAATTGATGCATGAAAATGTGAGTTTTGAAAAAATACTATTCTTACAAAAAATATTTTTTTATAAAATAAATAATGTAAAAAGTATAAGATTATGCATTGCGAAAAAATTAAAAACTGAAATTTGTATTAACTGTCTTACAAGCTAAATAGGTAATGGAACTAATTTATTTAGAATTTTGCTACATGCACATTCACTAAATACAAATTTGGACACACTTCTCTCACAAGTGATGGTTTCTACACACGAGTAATGTTATTTAGGTCTATTTTACAGGTCTACTTTATGTACCTACTTATATGACATAATTGAATAACTAATAAATTTCTATTGTTAAGAGGATAAATAAGTAATTTCAACTATGCCACATAAGTAGGCATGTAAAATAGACTTGTAAAGGAGGTTTAAATATTATTTTTTCCTATACAATTGTGAGACCCTGTGAGAGAGGTGTATCCGATTCTGTATCCAGATATATGTGCCTAGTATTTTTCATTCATTTATATTTTTCTTTTCCTTTCATTTTTATTCACTTTACTTTTTGTGAAAATTACTTCTTCGTGTGCTTTTTCTAACAATCGAACACAATCTCTCATATGCTCGAGGGGAGGAAAGACTATAGAGGAAAAGGATTAGAGAGGTGTACAGTGCTAATTCGTAAATTCTATTTATTTGGTGAATTGAACAATCCGTCCAAACGAGAAAGATAATTGTTTGTCCTCCTATGTCTTTTCTATCTAATTTCTGCAAAACAAACCCCCGGCTGGTGGTCGGAGGGATGACCTCCGACACCCAAATCAGCTTCAATATTGAGAGAAAATTCATGTAATGCCCAGCCCCCCTCCTTTACTGAGAGAGAAGGGGTACATGTAGAGGGAGATATTTAGAGAGCAAGAGAGAGAGGTGGATGTACCTCTAATCCACTGTAGCACTCTGAGTACCCGGTCGAACCTGAACTTTAGAGCATGCCTGAGCGAGCCAGGGCGTCGTGCTGAAAACCGAGAGCTAAGCTCAGCACCTAGGCTAGGCTAGGGTTTCCGTTGAGCACCGAGAGTTGGGTCCAGCACCTAGGCTAGGCTAGGATTTTTTGCTGAACCGAGAGCTAGGCTCGGCACCTAGCCTAGGCTAAGGTTTTTTGTTGAACCGAGAGCTGGGCTCGGCACCTAGGCTAGGCTAGAGTTTTTTGTTGAGAACTGAGAACTGGGCTCGGCAACTAGGCTAGGTTAGGGTTTTTTACTGAACTGAGAACTAGGCTCGGCACCTAGGCTAGGCTATGATTTTTTGTTGAGAACCGAGAGCTAGGCTCGGTAACTAGGCTAGGTTAGAATTTTTTACTGAACCGAGAGCTGGGCTCGGCACTTAGGCTAGGCTAGGCTAGGATTTTTTGCTGAGAACCGAGAGCTAGGCTTGGCACCTACGCTAAGCTAGGGTTTTTTGCTGAACCGAGAGCTGGGCTTGGCACCTAGGTTCGGCTAGGGTTTTTTGCTGAGAACCGAGAGCTAGGCTCGGCACCTAAGCTAGGCTAAGATTTTTTGCTGAATTGAGAGCTGAGCTCGGCACCTAGGCTAGGCAATGATTTTTTGTTGAACCGAGAGCTGAGCTCGGCACCTAAGTTAGGTTAGGCTAGGGTAGGATTTTTTGCTGAGAATCGAGAACTAGGCTCGACATCTAGGCTAGGCTAGAGGTTTTTACTGAACCGAGAGCTGGGCTAGGCTAGGCTAGGGTTTTTTGCTGAACTGAGAGCTGGGCTCGGCACCTAGGCTAGATTAGAATTTTTTGCTAAGAACCAAGAGCTGGACTCGGCACCTAGGCTGGGCTAGAATTTTTTGCTGATCAGACCACCGTTGCCGTACGAGTTTGCTAAACATATACAAATATATGAATCGAACCACGGTGTGCCAGAATATGGTGGCGGGACAAATCGAGGCCGTGTAATTGCAAATTCGTTTGATCCGGATGAAAGTGGACAGAGCCCCCACTTTAATCGCCGACCTACGTCATTTGTTGAACTTGGCAACCGAACACAGTGAGTTACCGAAGTGCCGATGAGATGGTGCCGACCATGTAGATGCCAAGCAAGCCGCCGAACTATGCTTTGTTACACGGCATATGATGCTTACGTATGTATTTTTTATAAGAAATATAGAAATATAATAAAGTTGAAAGTGAATGAAACAAATAGCTAAGTGCCAAAAGCGAGATAGAGGAACAAAACCAGATTCGCGAGTAATCCACATGGGCCGAGGTGCGATCTTAAAGTACCAATCAGAGAGTTGAAAGGATTGTCAGTTTTGGGTCAAGCCACAGCCGAGAAAACCGAGCTCCAGTGCAGCGGTGTCGCCGAGATGCGGAAAATGTGCTTTCTTACATTGCCGAAGTGATGCTGTGGTGCCGAACGATGCGTGGATGAATTGCCGAGCTAGAAATCCCAGAGATGGACCATTTGAGGAGCCGAGATGATAACAATCAAATAATAGGACGTGACTAAGTGCCACATGGTTCCCACTACAACATAATTGATCCTGGAAATAGCACGCAGTGCCGAACTCCGTTAAGCAACATTCTGCCTGGTGAAAAATTGTTGAGTGAATAGTAAAGAACCTTGCCGTGGTCTTCAGCTTGAGCGACTGTTGTGCAACTTCGGACCCGCAAAAGCATGAGTCACTACGTCAACTGTTTCAGCTGGATGTAGCATGCCGCGCTGTCTCTTGTTGTTGGTGTCTTTCTATCTGTCATTTTGTCTAAATTTTCTTACGTTAGATGAAATAACCTAGGGTTGCCGAGATGCAGCAGTTTAGCCCCGGTGCCGAACATGCAAGTTAAGAGAACCCAAAGCCAAACTGAAAACTCAAGTTTGAGAGAGAACACTGGTCTGTGGTGGTTGTCCCATGAGGCCGAACAGCTACGCCAAAGCCTGTTATTCCCTTTCTCCTAGCCAAACATCGCCGAGCTAAATCGCTGCACAAATACCGAGCATTGCCGAACAAAATACTGCCGAACTGAGCAAAGGCCGAACAAAATATAGCCGAACTGAGCAAAGGCCGAACAAGACTATGGCCGAAGTGCTGAGCAAATGCTCAGCCGAAATACCAAAATACCAATTAAGCTGAAAACGCCAGGGGCCGAGCTGGGTTGTTGATGTAAGGACGAGCCACCGAGCTCCGAACCCCAGTGCCGAACTCCAAGATGTAAAGGCCGAGATGCCGTCATGGGCGGCATGTAAGGCCGAGATACCGTGCTCCGAAGAGGTGGATCGGTGCTATGTTGTCAAAGTCATGCCCCCGAGCTTCCACAGATTGGTGCCGAGCTTCTCACATTTGCCTCTTTTTTTAGAGAGAGAATGTCATTGACCCATTACCCCTTTATCTACTGCCTTTCTCCTTTTTCCTTTTTCCTTGTTCCTTTTCAGAATGAACAGTCCCACCACCTCAGTTCGGCTGAAGAGCCGAGCTACGTAATGCCGAACGACTGGATTAGTGGATGTGCCGAGTTGGGGTGATGCAACGCCGAACAACTGCGCTCGAGCCAAGACAAACCGTGCCGAACTTTTACCTGGTCGTTGTGCCGAACGCGGGTCGTTGGAGAGAACCCGTTAGCCCCCTGCCCACTGTTTTTCCTGAAATCGTGGGCCTTGCACTGATTGGTGCTCATAAACCAGTGGTAGTGAGAGAGAGAAACGGTAGAGAACAGTGGGTAGCGAGAGAGAAACGGGAAGAACGCTGAGACAACACAGGGGGTTGGCAACCTCTGACACTACTTGGTGTAGAGAGAGAAAATCCAAATCTTTGGGTTTAGCCCCAATATAGCCCCCAATATCGTGCACCAGTTTTAGCGGGAGAACATAAAATCCAGTCTCCAGAGAGAGTGAGTTGAGACAATACCATACCAGAAGTCTAAAAGCAGAGAGGCTTGGATCTTCTTCCTCGCCGAGCTTCAGCGTTCTCATCTCACATGCGGTGCCGATGTACGGTGCTAATTCGTGAATTTTATTTATTTAATAGGTTAAATGATTTGCCCAAATAAAAAAGATAACTGTTTGTTTTTCAACGTCTTTTTTATCTAATTTTTGCAAAATAAATTTTTAATCGGTGATCGAAGGGAGGACCCCAACACTCAATTCAGATTCAATATTAAGAGAAAATTCATGTAATGCCCAGCCCCTCTCCTTTGCTGAAAGAGGGTACATGTAGAGGGAGATATTTAGAGAGCAAGAAAGAGAGAGAGCTTTCCTATGTTGTTTCATCTACTGACAGTGGATAGAATGTGAACTAAATTGTGATGAATATTTTGTCTGGCGAAATTTACTCTCCTACAAGAAAATATGAATAACTTATTCTCTCTTAATCCTTTCTTAATCCCTTTCAAACAATAAATATAAAAGTGAATTAAAAAAAGAATAAAAATTGCAATAAATACATAATTTCATGAGAAACTTAACTTCGATCCTTTTAATCTTCTCCTCTAAACCAAACATGACCTTAGTGAGAAGGAGGCAATGGATGAGAGGTCCAAGGTGATTCCTTCTTGAAGGGATGATGAATAAAATGAAAGTAGACTTTTTGAGTGATTTTTTTGGATTTGTAATGTCTGTTTAGAATCCAAACCTAGGAAGATGGCTGTGGACTCGGTGCTTGTACCCAGTTGTTCGACAAGTACATGAATTAAAAGAAAATATTATATAGACTCTGTTCACTTTATACGAAAAAGTAATTTATGAAAAAAAATTAAGTGAAGAAAAAAATAACAGAAAATATAAAAAAATTAATTTTTGTTACTTGTTTAGTTTGTAAAAAAGTTTATAGAAAATTTAATTTTTATCATTTTTTTTAATGCATAATCTTATATTTTTTATATGATTTGTTTTATAAAAAAATATTTCGTAGAAAAAACATGTTTTTCTCAGTCTCATATTTTCTTGCATCAATTGAACACATATACAAAAATAATAAAATATTAATTTTTTTCTTTCCCATTAAGGAACATGGAATTAATTCACGTTATATATTGTGAAATATAAGGTGGAAGATTCACCAATTTTTAGGGTGTAAAATATCTGTGCCAAATTCATCTATTGTTTGGACTGATTTTGCGCTTCACCCCCTAATTGAATGCTTGTATGGGTAAGTCATGTGAATAAATTGTTGGAGAAATTATGTACTTTTTGTGCAATAGCGATAAATAAAATAAACACATAAAATTAGATTTATAGACTGAATGTATTTAATAATGAAAATAAATTAAAATTAGCGTTAGATGCTATGCCTTTAAGACAGATTCGTTCCCGCTACGGTGTTTATGATTTTACGAACGTCTATTTCTTAAAATATAATGATCTAATCCTACAAAATGAGTACTACAATCGGTGGGCTTGCATAATAGACCATGTTTTGTACTCCCCTTTATACGGACTCTAACACAAACTATAAAATGTACTCCAAGCAAATTCTATTTCAAAAAAAAAAAGAGAAACTCGATACGAATTTATGACTATTCAAAATAGTTACGAAGAAAGGAACACACCTATTTATATCGAATAAGTGTCACCAAAAAATACACCCCTATAATGATAACTATCAATTACCATCTTTAACCAATTTTTATTCACATTTAAAATGATTTTAAATCATTTTTTTTCAGCAATCCCCCACATGAATGAAAATTGATTGGATCGACTATACAAACAATAATATAAGACTATCAGACACAAAGAGAGTACAAGCGAATTTTTTTTGCATAAGGATAGGTGATTTGTTGCCTTTAACTTTTTCCTGTGTTAAACTATCGAACTTACTAGTTAATCAATGGACATGATGTCTTGAATTATTTAGTCATTTGTATAAGTTAAGACAATAGCATGTTAAACTCGCTGGTGTGAATGCTCTAATAAATTAATCAAATTACAATGTAAATATGGTATCTATATAAAAGTAATTTACACATACATAAAGGTTAATGCATTGGTCTTATGTAAGAAAGCATTTCAAATGTATGTATAGTTGTATATGGTGTATAAATATTTATAAAAGCAAAGTGATATTTATAAAATATAAATAAGAATTTTAATTTTTTTATATTTCTATTTCTATTATCCACTATCTAATGAGCATTGTCATGGGAAGATGATGCCTAATTTATATAGAAATGAAGTAAAATGTTATTTATTTAATATTTTCATACTTAAGTTCTCTTAGAAATTTTAATTCAAATCTTATTTGAGTTGGAATAGACTTTTAGTTTATCATAATTACTAAATTTAATTTTTTGAAAAATTCTGAAGAATGTGAATTTGCACAAATTTGATTAGTTTTGAATTCGACTAACACAAGTATAATTAGATTAGGTCTATTTTTCTCTCCTATAAATATGAATGTAATATCAAATTTTTTATGTACAAGTTGTTTTGAGAAAGAGAAAATTTATGAGAGTCG
Source organism: Heliamphora exappendiculata (assembly GCA_034768845.1). Classification (NCBI taxonomy): domain Eukaryota; kingdom Viridiplantae; phylum Streptophyta; class Magnoliopsida; order Ericales; family Sarraceniaceae; genus Heliamphora; species Heliamphora exappendiculata. The sequence goes on along the minus strand of JAOTRH010000013.1, from coordinate 9,051,299 downwards.
AGTGATTTATAATTGTTTCTCCATATATAGAATTTCGTTGTCCGTGCATGTAGGTAAATTGTCGAACCATATAAAATTTATCTCTTTGTGTTCGTTTGTATAACAAGTGATATCAGAGCTACACGGATTTGATTGCTCTGCACTTGCTCTGTGAATCGCACGACCTTTCACCTCTTCGTGTGGGCCAGTGCTTCTGAGATTCGGTCTAAATTTTTTTATTTTTGATTTAACATTATTTTGCGCAATTTTTTTTGCTGGTTCAGTATTTTTGTGTATTTTTTTGGGTCAGAGAGGTTCCTACTATTTTTTGTTGTTTCGGTTTAACAGTAACATCAGATTTAATTAGTTCAGTTTTTTCTAAAAATTCGATTTTGTCATATTAGAAAAAAAAAATAGTCTTATTCAAATGCCGAATATTGTTTGTGGTGGAGCTTGAACATTTTGATAGCCGAATCTGTTAAGGGAAAAAAGTTAGAGGGTTCGAGTAATTATGTGCGGAGAACTATGGTGTCCAACGCAAAACTTAAAGTTGAAAAATTCGATAAAATCAACAACTTTGGTATATGGTAATGCGAGGTAATGGACATTTTGATTCAATGGGAATTAGATTTTACTTCGGAAGATAAGTTAGAGAATATGTCAGGTATAGAATGGGACAGGTTAAAAAAAGAAGAAGCTTGCAGCACAATCCGTTTATGTCTTGCTAAAGATCAGAAGTATTTATGATGAAAAAATCGAAGGCAAAAGATCTTTGAAAGAAATTAGAAGAGAAATATTTATCGAAAAACATAGAGAGCCGTCTCTATTTGAAGAAAAAGTTCTTTCGATTTCAGTTTGAAGAAGGTAATTTTATGTCCGAACATTTGAATGATTATAATAAGATTCTTGCTAATTTACAGAACTTGGATGCCGAGATCCAAGATGAAGATAAGGCTTTGTTGTTGCTGAATTCCTTACCCGATTCATATGAACATCTAATTACTATACTTTTGTACAGAAAGAAAAAGATCTATTTTAGTGATGTATCCAGTATTTTGATAAATAACGAGTACCATCGGAATAACAAGCAGGTTCACTATGATACATCCAATGAAGCCTTGTCAGTAAGATTTAATTCAAAGTAATATGAAAATAAGAGAAGTTCTTCGTTAAAACTAGGTTGTGATTTATTTGGATCGAGGAGGATTGCCAAAGATGAATGTGCTTATTGCCACAATTCGGGGCACTAGAAGAAGGATTGCCCGAAACTGAATGAACAAAAAAAAGTAAGACAAAGCTTCCATAGTCAATATTGTCTGTGAGGATGAAGATTTTAATGTTATCTTAGCGAGTTCACCATTTGTATGCCATTTTGATGAATGAATTTTAGATTCTGAATATTTCTATCACATGTGTCCCAATTGAGATTGATTTTCTGACTTCACAGAGATGGATGGTAGAGCAATGCTTATGGGCAATGATAACGTCTGTAAGATTTGAGGCATAGAAAGTATCCATTTGCAGTAGCATGATGGAACTATCAATGTTATTTTAAAAGTTCGGTAGGTACCAAACTTGAAAAAGAATCTTATCTCACTTGGAGTTCTAGACTCGAAATGGTTCAAAATCAATATGAATGGTGGAGTTCTCAAAGTTATATATGTTGGAAACTTGTGAGATTTTGAAAGGTACTAACCGTGGCAATTTGTATTTTTTACATTGGTATACTTTTAAAGGTGGTACTAACACAATTTGCAAGAAGACTAATAAGACTAAGGTCAAGTTCCAACATTGTTTGAACTTAACTAATTTGTCAAAGTATTGAACATCTACGGGTGTATAGCATTTTAAGATGCATCTGGTGGTAGCATTAATCTGTCAATATGTCTGATTTGAAACTTTAGTCACCTCAGATAAATTTGACCCCACAAAGCACATTTGGATGCATAGTTTATCTGTTAATTTGTTTAATTTAGAAATTTGAGCATTTTTAGTGCATTTGGTGGCGACTTTGGTATGTTGATTTGTTCGAAAGATGGATTCTCACCAAGGTGGAGATTGTTAGAATTTTTGGCTCAAAATCTATTTAAATTGGGATAGACTTCTAGTCTATTATGATTACTAAATTTAATTTTTTTTAAAATATAAAAAATGTGAATTTGCACAAGTTTGGTTAGTCTTAAACTCGACTAGTATAAGTATGATTAGATTATGTCATTTTTTTTCTCCTATAAATATGAATGCAGTCTCAGATTATTTTATGTGCAAGTTATTTTGAGAGAGATAAAATCTGTGAGAGTCGAGTGATTTGTAATCGTTTTTTCATATATTAGATTCCGTTATCCGTGGACGTAGACAAATTGTCGAACAACGTAAAATTTGTCTATTTGTGTTTGTTTGTGATTATTCTTTACCTTTTTTGCACAACAAGTTCATGCGGATGGAATTCAAATTGCAAATACTTTGTACTCATATTGGTAACCTAACTTATGGACAATTTTTTTCCTAACTTTTTGACTTTAAATAAAGTAAGTAAAAAATTTGTTTGTTTAAAAAATAATTTCAAGTCATCATATAGAGAAAAATATTACTTTCTAACGGCTATCCTTTTTTTAAAACTTTATATTTTTTTTGGGAGGTATCAATCCTGAAATTCAATCTTTTGGCATAGAAAAAATAAAATTACTACTAAAAAAAACAGATAATTACCATATTGGATAATTAACAGCCCGTTTGGATTGAGCTTTAAGTTCTATTCTTGGGAGCTTTTTTTGGTTATTCGTTTTTCAAAATTTTTTTACATTTCAATTCAACTTGAGTAGATAACTTTAAATTTTTTGTAACACAATCAATGAGTTATATCAAATAAGATCTATATTCACGATTAAAATATGTAAAAACCATAAATAAAAAAAATAGAATTTTGATAAAATTAAATTACAAAGTTAAACTTTACCTTTGAATGTGAAGGTATTAAAAAATCTATCAAAACTAACCAAGAAATCACTCTAAATTGTTAGGATTTTTAGCCACAAATCTTTAAAATAGGATCTGGTTAGGTAGCCAAAAAACTCACGTAAGCTATAATCTACACAAAACAAATAAAGAATAAAAATAACCACATCCAAGAAGAACACAATGATATACGTAGTTCGCCTGATTGCTTACGTCCATAGGAGAGCGAAAAAGAAATAATCTACTATTATCAATAAAAATTATAAGAATTAACTCTACACTCTCTGATCTCTAAATGTGAACCTCTTTCTAGTATATCTGAGTCTCTTTTTATACTCTCTGGCCTCAACCTGAGACTCTCTGATGTATCCTCACATTGTGCTTCACCATCTAAGTGTGTTAGAGTTTCTGGTGCTTAAACCCTATTTATATCGACCCAAAACTATGTCAAATCATCCATCGACTGCAACCTTAGCTACCTCAATAAAACACGTTCCAGCCGCAGACCGCTCGAGCTGTCTATGGTTCACTCGAGCAAACTCTCATAGACTGAATTGCCTAAAAATACGAGATACAATCCCAAGAATCTTTACATTTGCTCAAATTTTTAGACCATCTTGAAGATCTGCTAACCACCTCGTCCTGCACCACTTTCACGGGTATGGATGCTCCAACCTCTCTAATCGATCATCAATCTGAATGAACTTGGACGCCACCTCGATTGGTGCTCTCCTGATATGCTTTTCTTATTGATCTGATCAAGCCGCATATACCGGAGATCTGAGTCATCGTTGCTGGATTTTGCTTGTTTGGTAGTGGTAACTCTACCTCTTACCACGTTCTCTATCAGTCTCCAGAGATCTCGAATATGATGTTTTGTATATTTATTGCGATAAAGTAATTAAGCTTATAACCAGAAGTTCTGATACCACTTGTTGAGATTTTTAGCCACAAATCTCCAAAATAGGATTTTATTGGACAGTGAAAAAATTCACATAGGTTACGATCCTCACAAAGCAAATAAAGAATAAAAATAACCACATCCAAGAAGAACACAAGGATATACGTAATTTCTCTGACTACCTACTTTCACGGGAGAATAAGAAAGAATAATCTACTATTATCAATAAGGATTATAAGAACCAACTCTACACTCTGATCTCTGAATCTGAGTCTCACTCTAGTGTATCCGAACCTCTCATTACATTCTCTAGCCTCAACCTAAGTTGTATAGCCTCACATTATGCTTCACTATCTATGTATGTTAAGGTTTCTGGTGCTTAAACCCCCTTTATATAAACTCAAAACTAAGTCAAATCATACAACGGCCGCAATCCTAGCCGCATCAATAAAATACATTCCCACTGCGGACCGCTCGAGTGGTTTATAGTTCGTTCGAATGGATCTCCTAGACTAACTATTTAGAAAGACAAGACATAATCCCAACATAAATTAATAAATATATGAATGAACATTAAGCTCGATTGGAAACTTTGATTTTTTAGCTAAAAACTCACAAAAATCAAGGTTATCCGTTTGGCAAAGAAGCAAAAAAGGTAAAAAGTCAAAAAGTCAAATTAAAATAAAATTTCTATAATATTCTATTCAAATTCTTAAAATTTTTAAAATATAATAATACTCTTCATTCATAATTTACTTAGTACCACTATAATTATTAATATCAAATATATAAAAAGGTAAAATTATTCAATTTTAATAAAAAATAAAAGAGTAAATTACACTGACCTCTCATGAGATTTAGCAAAATATCAATCACTTTTCTTATGGTTTCAAAAATATCACTAACCTCTCATGATATTTTAATTTTAACATCAATTAAGCTAAACCGTTAAAATGTTTAACGGAAACCACCATTTTCACCCTAAAATCGCCCTTAAAATCACCCCCAAATCCCAAAACCACCGCCCATAGTCCTCACGCCGCCGACCACCGGCCCCCACACTGTCGCCACCGCCGACCCCCACACCGCCACCACTGACGTCCTCTCTCTCTATCCCTTTTCTCTCTCTCTCTCTCTGCTCTCATCCCCCTCTCTATCCCTTTGCCGTCTCTTTCTCTCTCTCTCCTCTATGCCGTCTCTCTCTCTCTTTCGGTGTGGGTTCGGGGTTGGCGGTGGTGGTCGCGCCAGTGGCGGTGGTGCTCTTAGCCCTCTCTCTCTATCCCTCTCACACCACTGGTGCGACCACCACCGCCAGCGCCGCCGGTCCCGAACCCATACCGCCAGCGTCGAACCCACGTCGAAAGAGAGAGACAGCAGAGAAGATAGAGAGAGAGAATTACCAAAGAATATATTTTGAACTCAATTTAATTTTTAAAATAAAAATAAAAAAATTAATTTTTTAGTTACTTACCAATCTGATTCTTAACTTCTATTATTAATGTAAACTTAATAAATGAAGAATAATTAACAAATGTGTGAATGAATATTACTTTCTACGACTAATGTAAACTTAATAAATGAAGAATAATTAAAAATAAGCTTAACAAATTTAAAAAATAAATTAAACTTAATAAAAAACAAATTATTAATATTATAAGGGATGGTCATAAATTTTTCAAAAAAATAAATAAATATCATACCCCTAACGGCCTAATCCATAAACGCAATCCGACACATCGCCCGTTATGTCCTCAGGTCAAAAGCTCAAACCAAAATCAAAAACCAACGGCTAGAATACCGTTTCTCTCTCCTCTCTCCTCTCTCTCTCTCTCTCTCTCTCTCTCTGGTCGACTTCTCTACCTGAAAACCCAAGCAAATCGGCGGAGAGATCGGACACGTCGGAGACCTAAAACGATAACGCCAAAAAGGAAACAAATCACATCCAACAAAAGCAAAAGCTAATCTTGGAAAATGGCGAAAAAACGATCGAGTCGATTGATCGCCAATTAATCGGCATCGCAGCGACATCATATTCTCCAATATACGACCTTGGGTGCCCCATTCTCCTCCGATTCTTTCCTTCGGTAAGAATCCCCTCTCTTCTTTTCGCTTGAAATGCTTCTGCCCATATCAACACCCCCCGAAATCCTGGTTTTCATTCCCGTCGTGTCTCAATCTCTCGATCTCAAGTTAGCTGACCATTTTGGAGGGTGGACGCGGGAAGAGAGGGCGTGTGTTGATCTTGATATTTCTGAACCTTAATCTTTGTCAAAGCTTCATTGTCAAAGCTTCAAATCTCTCAGCTTTGTAGCTTCGTGATGATCTTCCTGACCTCTGAATTGGGAGGCTTTTGGTGATTACACATGGGGTACTTTGAGAGCATTCCCTGTAAAGTAGGGTAAGTTCTTAGGTTTCTGAGAAGAAAGAATGATTCTCTGGGTCCTGAAACGTTGAATTCCTTCTGGGTTTTATTTTTCTGTGGGTGTATTATAGAGCTTCCTTTTTTGTTTTTGTATTTATTTGGATTTATGCTTTTGGGCTAGGACGAGAGCCTTTTGATCATTTGGAGGATAACTCTAATTTGATTAAGAGGCCTTGTTCCATTTGAGTCATTTGTTAACCCCATCGACTTGGTATAGTTATTTAAAGATAATAAATTGAATTTGGCAACGAAATTGGAGAAAAGGGTCCTGAGTTTCTCGGGGAGCTAAAAGCAAGCATACCATGTCTGTTGCTGATGTTGCTTTGAGGTCGATTCCCAAAGAGTCAGTAGGATCTCCTGGTTATCTAGATAACCGGTTGGATCTCTGCTCTGACGAATCGATCATAATTTACCTCACTGTCGCCGGTTCTGTGATTCCCATGAGGGTGTTGGAGTCCGATTCAATTGCGTCAGTGAAACTTAGGATCCAAACATGTAAAGGCTTCTTAGTAAAGAAACAGAAGCTAGTTTTCGAAGGCAGAGAGCTGGCGCGAAATGATTCCCTCGTTAAGGACTATGGTGTTGCCGATGGGAATGTTTTGCACTTGGTTCTCCGGCTTTCTGATCTCCTTGTCATCACTGTTAGGACTGGTTGTGGGAAGGAATTTGATTTTCAGGTTGATCGTTGTAAAAATATTGCCTATCTCAAGCAACGAATTGCCAAGAAAGGGAAAGATTTTATTGATCTTGAGGATCAGGTACTTTTTTGTAATGGCGAGAAGCTTGATGATCAGAGGCTTATTGATGATATTTGTAAGAACAAAGATGCTGTGATTCACTTGGTAGTTCAGAAATCTGCAAAAGTTCAGGCCAAGCCTGTAGAGAAAGATGTTGAACTCTCTGTTGTGGCAGCTAATTGGAATGAGAGGACAGATGGACAGCACGAAGTAGAGAACCAATCCGAAGAGCCCCAAGTTTTATCTAGAAAGCCACCAGTTAGAGAATTCTTGTTGGAACCAGTTTTTGGGAATCCAAACATCAAAGTGCCTCCACTAATATGTGATATGATTAAGTCTACCCTTGATGGGCTCAAGAGAGGTAAACAACCTATCAGATCATCTGAGGGTACAGGAGGAACTTATCTTATGCAAGACAAGTTGGGAAACAAGTATGTTTCCATTTTTAAGCCCATAGACGAGGAACCGATGGCTGTGAATAGCCCTCATGGGTTACCCTTTTCTCCAAATGGTGAAGGGTTAAAGAGGGGAACCAGAGTTGGAGAAGGTGCATTCAGAGAAGTTGCAGCATACATTCTGGATCATCCAAGGAATGGTCCGCGCACATTATTGAGTGGGGAGGCTGGTTTTGCTGGTGTGCCACCTACTGTTATGGTTCAGTGCTTGCACAAAGGATTTAATCATCCGGATGGGTATGAGTGTGCACCAAAGAATGTTAAGATTGGTTCATTGCAGATGTTCATGAAGAATTTTGGATGTTGCGAGGACATTGGTCCTCGGGATTTTCCTGTGGAGGAGGTCCACAAGATCAGCGTGTTTGATATAAGAGTGGCAAATGCAGATAGGCATGCCGGAAATATTCTGGTCAGCAAAGATGGGGAAGAGGGGCGCATTGTGCTTATTCCAATTGATCACGGCTATTGCTTGCCTGATAATGTAAGTGCTGCTCTCTGCATGGAATGCATTTGAATTTATCTTATTTGTGTTTTTTAATGATAACACTGAAAACTATGTTAGAAGTAATATTTCAAAACTGCATATAGATGGCATAAGGTTGTGTGGACTAACTATGACCTTATAGAAAGGAAAGTAGAAATGATGTTCAAAGATTTTTGATGACATTGAACAACATAATAGTTCCAGCTCAACAAAAACGGTTCGGCAGGTTTGCAAACATTTTAAGTGCTTGACATGAACATGGATAAATCCCTCAAGAGCAGCAGGGGAAGTTGTGGGAAGATGGAAGATGTGAAATTGTGCATTTTGTTATTCTGAAGCCACGCTGGGCTAAAATGTTTTTCCATTTATAACATTTTCTTATTCTGAAGCCATGCGGGGCTAAACCGCTGTGATTCTAAATATATTTGTAGGTTTGTTTTTAATGACCTTTTTCTTACTTACCAAAAAAATAAATAAAAAAATACATTCATTTGCAGGTTTTAACTTATGGTCTCTCATTTCTTATGTTGGCAGTTTGAAGATTGCACATTTGATTGGCTCTACTGGCCACAAGCCCAACAGCCTTACTCCCCAGAAACCATTGAATACATCAAATCACTCGATGCAGAAAAAGATATTGCACTTATGAAATTCTATGGATGGGACCTCCCCCCTGAGTGTGCCCGGACACTCCGTATATCCACCATGCTTCTGAAGAAAGGGGTAGAGATAGGACTTACTCCCTTTGCAATTGGAAGCCTCATGTGCCGTGAAACCTTGAACAAGGAATCTTTCATTGAGGAGATTGTTCGAGAGGCCTGGGATTCCATGCTCCCTGGCATGAGGGAAGATGCATTTCTTGAAACTGTGTCCGAGATCATGGATTTCCAGCTTCACAAGCATGCAAAATAATATGCACTGGATGTATGTAAAATTGTATGTATAGATCGGATGACCAGTCCATTTGAATGGACTGAAGATTTTATCTAAGGTGGAAGGCTGCCTTTGTTTTCCATGGCCCTGACACTTTTGTCTTTTCTTTTACTTCTGTTCTGTCTGACTCTGATACTTGGACTGCCTTGAGGGCACTGAACAGAAGTTCAAATCATAAACAAGAAAACTGTTTTGCTTAAATATTATGGATTACAGAAAGCTACTTGGATTGTATTGACTGAATGTTGCTTAGGATGCTCAGCAGATTTAAGAACTTGCAAATCTATTCATTTAATTTTTCTGCTAGATAAAACAAATGCATACTAAACATGGTTTATTATGCTCCCTTGTTTCTTGAATTGTGGGACACCAAGTTGGTGTTTTGGGGCGTTTACTGTTGATTTTACTAATTTTAAATGTGCATTCCAGAAATGGATTTGGTGTTTCGTGCTCTTTGAAGAGACAGGAGTTTTTATGCTATATTGAATTCGGGTGATATCTTGATTTGAACGCGGTTAACGTTTTTGGCGATGCCTTTGGTATTAATCTTCCTGAACTACTGGTACATATGGATCATGTCATCAATTCCATTTTAAATGCCTTTGGAATTTACTGTTGATATTGCTAATTGTAAATGTGCATTCCAGTCTTCCAGAGATGAATTTGGTTTCATATTTTTTGAAGAGACTGAATAGTGTATATGCTATATTGAATTCGAGTGATATCTTGATCTTGTTCATGGAAATTATTTGGCGATTCCTTTGGTATTAGTCTTCCTGAATTGCTGGTACATTTGATGATCATGTCAGAAACGTATTTCTTATAGTGAGATGTCAAAAAGAGTGGGATCGAGCAAGAGACTTCATTGAGTTTTTTTTTTTCCTTCATATTTTGCAAGCGATAAGATGCATCTAGAAGTATCTTTTCTTCGATTTTCTGTTGGGCGATAGGATGCCATTGAAGCTGAAACTTGGTTTTCCCTGCATGAAGTTTTAACAGATAATATTCTCTATCTAAACAAAGAGAATGATGGGTTGAAAAACAGTTGGTGTTTGTTATGTTATTTTGTGAGAATCTAGATGAAAAATTGTTGGTGATTAGATATTAATCTGCACTGCTAGTTATTATCCTTTTTGCTAAAATACTACACAGCCTTTGAAGTTTAAAATGTCAACAACAACGTAGCTAAGCTATAGAGTCTATTTATTGCATCATTAGCGAAGGAGCACTTTTAGTGGCTTTACTATGCTTCTGAAGCGATGATCAAAATTTTGTTTCATTGTTTTGTTTTGGTTAGTATGAAAATTCGGAACACTATTTTCATAGTATTCTGTTGTGAGAAAAGCAAAAAGACATTAGTTGGCACTTTTGAAAAAAGCATGTCTGAAAAAATGAAAAAAACTGAGTTACAAAGAAATGTTTCGGAAATGTTTGGAAAATGTTGGAGAACATTTAAGAAACGATCGATGAATCCAAGTGTGATTTCTATGTTATGGATGGACGAATACATAAGAGTATGTTGTAACATAAATTGAAATGTATGTAGATGCATAAAAGCCTAATAATTTACTAACGAAATATATTGAGATTTTTATTGCCTATTCTTTAAAGAACAAGTGCAAAATAAAAGCCAATGTTGTTTAACCAAAAATTGCTATGTATTGTTAAATAACTCAATATTTATTAATATAGTAATGCTCATTTTTCTATATTTCTATCAATTTTTTTTCTCAATTTTCTATATTTCTCCCTAGGCCCTCTTTGATAAAGAAGGAAACAAATTAATCTCAATTTATGACAAATTGAGTCCAACAAATGTTCTACACTAACCACAAGGATATAGAAACTCTACATTTCATTATTGATGTCAATACTTGAGTGATGAGTTGAGTGATGAATGCATTCTTTTCGGTACTAATTCGTAAGAATTTGCATGACTCAATGATCAAATTCTCGGTAAGAATCATTAACATTATAATGTTTTAATAACGACTCATGCTTTTTTAGTGATCTTTTTTATGATTATGTCAACGATGATAGGCATAATTGATCCGATTCTGATGGGTGCACATTATATGACATTTTAACGATTAAATAATATTTCATTCTAGTTAGGTCTTTTACACCCCTTTTGTTCAGCTTTGGTAGAAGTGGGTAACCTAGTAGAAGTAGGTAGAAGTATTGGGTGAGCTCGTATTTAAGTGGTATTACCAACCATTCTAAAGGAGCAATTGACTCAACAATTTTTAGTCTTCATCTATGTAGTGTTTTCTGTACAACTTTTAACTTTTCGTCTTCATCAGTCTAGTGTTTTATCTACTTTGAAAATAAGTGAATTGATCAAGGATCCATTCAATAGTACTTCGAATATTTTGAATTAGGGTATAGCCTGTGTCTAAAGACACTTTCGATACAACTAATTAAAGAAAATCAATTTCTCTTCAAGCATTTTCAAGCAATTATTTGAAACAAACAATCTAACAAATGAAAAACCATTATTTATGTTTCACTCTTTTGCTTTTTGAGGGAACAATTTGTTTTTCTCATCATATATAATAAAAAATCATATCACCACATAGCAGAGGTGAAAATTTATTGCCAAAGCCTCCCACTACTTGTGTGTTTCTATTTCCCTGTTTGTTTGCCCAAGCTATGGTTAAACTATATGGCAACATACAACAAATAACATTGTCTTATTTTTGTGAATCCAGAAAATCAAACCAACATTATTGCCATTGTTTTTCAGAATATCTCATAGATAGGTTCACAAATTTAGGAATTAGGTACAAAAAATAATCAATCAAGTACAAAAACACAGTCCTCCTTCATTAGCTCTCCTAAAACCTCCTTCTATGTAAGCATGATTTGATATAAACAAAATCAACATAGATAAAACAATAATGCTACATAATTCATAGTTTTCCCTAGTCTCCCAAGTTTTTTTTTCAACCAAACAAAAGTTGTAATCTATTATTAAACTAACTCCGAGATCTTTGGGCTCGAAATAGGCTCTCCAACAACCACGTGAAAGTTCTCCTTTAAGCATTGAACAATAATCTAAAAATTAAGCGAACAAAAAAATTATTAAGGGTTCGTAGTTCATACTCATGTCATATAATCAACTATTTTTTATGACAAAAGTTTGTAAAGTAATACACAAACTTAATAAAAATTAGTTGATATTAAGGTAATACATGTTTAAGACTGAAAGAGTTTTTGACCTAGTTTTGAGAGCGACAATAATAGTTTGTAACCTAGGGTTGAAAAAAATGGAGAGAATAACTATTTTTGAGATACCAAAACACCCTAAGTGAAAATAAAAAATTGAATTGGTTCCTAAGAAATTAAATAAGTACTAAACATAAGCAAGATAATTATTATATGTTGTTATTCCCATGGCGACAAAAGTATTAGTTGCCTCAAGTCCGATTACTTTAATTCAAAGATTCAAAACTTCGATTTCCTAGTTTCTTTTCATTTTCTTTATTTTTTGACCAGGCAAAAAAGATGGTAAGCAAATTAATTTACCTCCTCATTCAACTCTTTGATAACTGAGTCCCAAAACCTTCCCCTGTTTATTCTTTTCCTACGCAACACTCTTGGGTTTTCTTCATAATTTGTTGATTTCGGAAAGATAGACTAATCACTCGAACTCGCATGCCACTCAGATTTATCCTTATTTAGGAAATTTAGCTTACTAAAAAATCCATTTAAGAAATTGAACAAAAAAATTGGAGAAAAGAAATTGAAATTCTCAAATTTAAAAATTCTGAACATAAGAATGTGCATGCAACTAATACAAATCAACTACTAAAGCCAAAGTGATATAACAAATTGAACATTTAAATTAAACAAAAAAATATGGTAAAAAGAAATTTAATGACCATCTAATACATTGTTATTTTCAAAACTAATGAGACAATAAGTATTTAATGGCCCCCACTTCAAACATCTTATAAGCAAGCAAATTGAGAATTTAAGTCTAGTCAAAGAAATTTTGGGTGTAATGTAAGTATTTGATCCGATCACTAAACGTGAATGCATCAACCTATTAGTTAAATTTGAAAAATGAAAATAAATATTGTATACATACAATTTAAAAGGGAAACAATACCCATTTATGCTACAAACTCAAAACAAACCACTTTAGCAGAAAATTTAAGAGCATGTTAAGGTGTTCAGTTGTTAGGAAATAATTCACTATTAGTTGCATATGAATTGCAAAAAATTACAGTAGGTGAATCTTTGCCCCCACCAAATGAAAAACGCTTCCCCCACCAAATGGACATTGGGTTACTAGAACACCATTTTGCATCCCTTCCACTAAATCCATCCCACCAGAACACCATTTTGCTTTCCTTCCACTAAATACATCCCACCATTTTGCTTTCCTTCCACTAAATCCATCCCACCATAACACCATTTTGTCCAAAACGCCATCACACACAAAAATCCCTCTCCATCGAATTAGTGGTGATCAGCGATGATTGGTGGTCGACAGCGTGGAGAGAGATCGGTGATGAGATGCAAAGACTGCTATCTTTGAGCGTGATACGATTTTTGGGCGTGAGAGGAGACAGAGAAAGGGAAGCAACATGGACTATGAGAGAGATCGGTGACTGTGCACTAGAGTAAGGTGAGAGGCGACAGTGAGAAATGGTCTGTTGAGGTCGATGACGCTAGGGTTTTTCGTGAGAGAGATCGGAGAAGGTATTGAGAGATATGAGCAAGAGCTAGAGAGTGTAAAGCAATGATGAAGCGAAGTGAGAGAGCGAGAGCCAACGTGCGAGAGACGGTGCCATTGTCAGAGGCACCGACGTGCAGAGACGAGGTCTGAGCGTGAAAGAAAAGCGAAGGGATGAGAGAAAGGGGAAAACGCCAGAACCGTTGATTAAAGAGGAGTATACCGCCCACCGTTGGATCAGAATACATAACTGCTGCTTCTAACGTTTTGCTAACTTGTTATATAAATATGGATGGACTTACTGGATATTTCATTTCACAGGGACCAATGAGCATAACCTGGTTAGATTCATCAGAAGTTTAAGATATAAGTAAAGCGAATAGAGATTGAAATATGTTCCTCAACATAATCTATATCCACAGTTGACACAGGAGTTGACTTTCTCAAGATGAAGTTCATTTTGTAACAAGAGTCCCATTGGATTTTTACAAAAACTTGACCTATTTTCCTATTTAATTACCATTGATAATTTGGATTGAAATAGCCCAAGTATATCCGAGAGTTTCTCTTACACGCCAAATTAAGTTGAGCACAACATTTTTTTCCTTTCCCAAGGCTCAAAACCTCTTTTTACACCTTAAACTTAGTTGAGCACAATTTTTTTACCTTTCTAAAGACTCAACCTTTTCTGTGCCGACCACAACTTATTTGTGCTATGTTGTTATATTTATCAAGGATAAAATAATATTTACAAACTAAAATAAAGCATTATGCGTGTAAAATGAAAATCTTGCTCGAAGTATACATAATCTCGACTTCTCATACAAGCTTATCAGATGCAATGTTCAATTAGGCATATTAAATGCCCTTGCAGGAATGTTGAGTTTAGAATTCATGTAACATAGAAGATGACAAGCACAACCAACGATGCCCATCATTTTTTTCCCCTCTCTACCTGAATAGTAAATTTTTAACTCCATATTTTCCCCACCATGTTAGGGCATAGGGATGGTTCACTCAATCAGCACAGCCAAATTTAAAAGAAAATAAAAATTACACCCAGTCCTTATTTCATCCCTCCGGTTAGGAATACAAGGGAAATCCTGAACTTGAGCGTTTCTCTTAAGACTAGAGACACAAGCTTGGCTTCCAGTCAAGCAATGGAGTCTGGAGACTCATAGCCAAACGGGTTCTTGCTTGCCCAGTTCCACTGATCGCGGCACATCTCGTCGATGCCATATTTTGCCCTGCAAAGGCCCAAGATATCAGAAAGTCTGCAAATTAAAAAAAAAAACTGAAAAATCGGAAAAGACTGAAAGAAGAAGATTAGTTGTTATTATTATTATTGTTATTAGAGTTTTCAACTTTTATGCAAGGTAATAATGAAACATTGTTTCCCAGCCAATACTAGAACACTTAGCTTTACTAGTGCAAGGACAAGGTTCCAATATTGTCAAGTTTTTTCATAAAATTTTTATATTTACAAGTATCATATTTCAATGTCTATTTGACAGAAGTGAACTGTAATATAACAAATATTCACAACTAACGAGCAACTTAGCTGAGTCGGGCATGACAAATATAGTTCGACTACCAAGGTTGCCACCAGTGGCAACTTTCACTGGTGTCATTAGTATCTTAAATTTTTTTAATTCTATAGTAGATGATCATATCCATCCCATATTTTCAATAACCTTAGTAAAGTAATTTTAACTTCTCGAATCATTAACAAAAGATAATTTATATTGATCTTATCATTTAAACAAAAAGACCTAAAGACAAAGATTACAATTGACACCAACGAGTTTTCATATTTTAAAAGCGTTACAAAATAACATTATTATCAATATTATCAAATACATCTTTTTTCAATATATATAAATATTAAATTATTCATCTATTGATCGAAGCAAATTTTATACAAAGAAATAACTGGAAAAGTCACCTATAGGGTTTTTATACAACAAGCTTCAGTAGTTTGAAATGTAGGAGATGTTAAAAATGAAAGGTGGAAGCGGTGGAAAAAAGAGACTGTGTTTTGTCTTTAAACAATAAAAGAGTAACTCGATCATTTTTACCTTGGGTTCTTCTAAATGCGCCCAATTTTTTACTTAGAATAAAATACATTTAGCATTCACTTATACATGACATATAAACAATTGTATTTGCAAATATGCTAAGAGAAAAATTGTGCATTTAGAAACTCTCATTTACCTTTTTACTAGTTCTTTTCCCATTATGTTGTGGTGTCAAAATACAAACTTCTTTGTAAAACTCAAAAATTATACCTAATATTTTTTTTTCCTTTTCCCTCTCACTGGGCTCAGTTGACACCACAGCTATGGCTGTGGCGTCACCTCTGGTAGCCATTCCAACATTACTTTCCTTGGATTAGCATGTTGAACTCTCTGACAAAGACCCGGGATTTCAAGCCAAGCACGCACTGTCCCTTTGTCCCAAAGGGCAGCACAAGAATCATGCATGAGACATAAAAGAAACAATTTGTACGGTGGTAGGCAAGAAGGGTGTGAGCACTCACTTCCAGTTCAACTCGCGTTCTGCTTTATTTGTGGATCCAAACACAATCTCAGCATCACCAGGCCGCCGTCCAGAGAACACCAGAGGAATTTTCTGAAACAAACAGGAAAAGAAAATTATGGCTCTAATCCACATAAATAAGTCAATGCTCATTTACTAAAATGTCAGTTTGATTTTTTTTTTTTTTGGGAGGGGGGGGGGAGAGATTATAATTGTCCAATTTTTGTAAAGGACAACCTATTTCTTCCATTTTTTATAATTGTCCATTTTATTTGCTTTACCCTTTTCTTCCCTATGGAGACCAATTTTGGGGTCATTGATATGTGGGACTTAGGTCGATGTTTGAGAAGAGAGAAGTCCCTTAGAAAATCAAGAGCAGATTTAGCCTCTTACAAAATGTTATCTTCCTTCCATGGGAGAAGGACCTTGATGGGGACATTAGTCCTATATTGCACCTTTCGCCTTCTCTCCTCTATCGCTAACTAGGTCTCCTCTCTCTCTTAATTTAAAACTCAACTCTCTCTCTCTCTCTCTCTCTCTCTCTCACACACACACACACACACACACACACACATTTCAAACTCAACTTCTTTTTTATTTTACATGAAAAATACATTTTTAATTTATGGCATACATCCTGGCCGAAAAATATAATTGATTTTGTGTACTTTTTTTGGTTAAATATATGTCATTTGGTTAGAATTAAGAATGAGCCTAGTGAAAATCATTACTAATGCTAGAAATCTATGGTTTGACTACTGAGATTTTTTACTACATGTTATACTTAATAATTTAAACAATTATTTATTATTTAAAATTGATTTCATAATTACATTATGTTCAAAGTACCTTTAGGCACAAGTAATTGCTAGTGTGTGTGTGTGTGTGTGTGTATTTAAAATGGCATTCATTATAGGACTTTGCAACCTTGACATGCCATCCTTTTGGAAATAGAACATTGGAATAACTAACCCTGTGAACCAAAACTTCACTCCATCCAGTTTTCACAAGACTTCACATCCCTTGAAATCCTCTTAAACATTGGGATAGGAAAAAAAAAAGATATGAAACTAATAGCCCATATAAATAAGATTTTGCAAAGCTCAATTCAAGAAACAACTTGGAGGAACTCCAATACTATCTCCAAGCACTTGGATACTAATGAATCAGAAGAGCAAATTAGAAAGAAAGGAAGGGAAACTCACATGAAATAAATAGGACCAGAATATAGATTGCTCAAAATAAGAAGTTACCCATATTAAATAGTTGGGACAATGGGAAAACTTAACATACAGGTTCAACAGTTGAGTACCTTTCCAGATGCCTTTTCGAATGCTGTAACCATTTCCAAAACTGATGTTCCTTTTCCAGTTCCAAGGTTATAAACTTCACAACCTGCAGTGACAACAAGAATGAAGCAAAAGAGTAATGCCTAACCGCATCATTCAAGAATTTTGTGGCCAACTTTTACACTCACATAATACCACAACTATTTGATTCAACACCATACACACCTGCACACATATAGGTGCAATATGTATAGAAAAACATGATTGAGCTAAGAAAGAATTTCGGAGCTACCCCAACACCCCAAATATCTTAAAAATACCCATTCTTGACTTCACGGCATTGCTATCAATATCACCACACTGCCTGATCACTTGAGGTCTAAAATCTTAATCAAGTCCATAGAACAGTAAATACTAAGAGAAAATCATTATCTTAAACTATGAATGAAATAACACTTACTCTAAGAATATCAATGCCTCACATATGCAAAGAATAGTGTTTTCCAAAGAACTTCATGGACAATTCCCAAAATAAGGATATGTCAAAATAATATTTAACATAGACTTGTTAAAAAAAAATCTTCTTTTTGCTACAAATAATAAAACATAAATAAGAAGTGACATTTTGGAAAGTGTATGATAAACTAAGGAAAAGCCAACCTGTTTCTTTTTCTTTTTCTTTTTCTTTTTAAGAGTTTGTGTATATACACTTCTAATGTTTAATGTTAGCATGTTTAAAAACCACATTGTTTCTTCAAAGTGTTGGTACAATAACAGATCCCAAAATAAGTAGTGATATCTAGAAAGGTGTAATGTGGACTAATGAAAAAGGTGAAGAGTTTCCCAGAAGTCATACGATACATATCCATACCCATTACAGAAGTTAAAATCTTCATAGTGAAGCTCATCCTTTCAATAATCATGTTTTTGCTTTCAATATGGAAGCATAACTAGAACTGATACAATAATGGCACTCGCTCCATTTTTGGTACATTGGAAGGCCAAAGCCCAACGGAGGGTGGAGATCCTTCCTAGTTCTTGCAAAGACCCTCTCCACCTAATAAAATATTTTATAGACTAATGGAAACAGATTAAATCCATCCACTAAAACAGATACTTAGTGTGACGAGAAGATAACAATATCGGAGCACAGACCTACAGAAGGTTCGGATAACTTATTCAGTGCAGCAATATGCCCATCAGCTAAATCCACGACATGAATGTAGTCACGTACCTGGACAATGGAACAAAATAAACACCATCATTATACAGAGTTGTTTAGATGTACAAAATCTAAAAGAAAGAAAACCACACCAAACAAATCAGTTTCCAAATTTCCAATAGTACAAGAGATTAAAAAAAAAAAAACAACAACAGGAGATAAAATCATATGAACTCTTCATGAAACTATACTGTAGGAAGATTTCATTTTCCTTGGATTACCAAAAAATAAGTTTGCAGATAAGCAACATAGTCATGAGAAGAAGGGCCCACCATAATTTATAATTCAAATGCATCTACACCATGCAACTAACTGAAACAGCTCCAGAATTTGGAGCAATAGGTTAAACCTATTACCAGCCTTTGGAGCACATTTTCACATCTGATATTTGGTCCACAATTCCAGGTTTCTACTGAACGTCCATGTTGTGGGGCTGGCTCAAAGAACGGCACAGCGTTTTTTCAAACTTCGGCCATATCATAATGAACATCAAGATTGATTAAGTGCAACATATAAGCTCATCTTTTCACATCAAATAATCTGCTGCTTTCAATTTAACTTTTTCTTCTTTTGACCTCCTGGGTAGAAGTATTATTGTATGCAAATGAATAAGCCATCACAAAAACAGAAAGTCAAACATGCTAGCATATAAAATTTGAAATCCACAGTCAAACAAGCAAACAACCAAGTTGAAGGGAAACAAAATGCTGAGAATGAAGAAAACATACCCCTGTACCATCTATTGTTGAGTAGTCAGTTCCAAATACTGTAAGGGCAGGTCGCCTACCAACAGCTACTTGTTGCACAAAAGGCATGAGATTATTTGGGATACCACGAGGATCCTCACCAATATAGCCACTGGGATGTGCACCAACAGGATTGAAGTATCGCAACAGTATAATTTTCCATTCAGTGTCCGAACGGTGGACATCACGACTTATTTCTTCAATGAAGAGCTGACAGTAACAACCATATTACGTAAAATCAATGGATACTACAGATGAAGATGCTAAGTAATATAGAGAGAGAACAGAGATGAACTACTTGTGTACGACGCAAAGTAAGAAACAGAAAGGAAATTATGAAGTTATTTACTTTTCATATTCAATCATATAACATTTTCCTAGTAAGCAATGCCTTGGTGCATGTGCCTTGTATAATTGCCCAAAATATACCTTGGTTCGTCCATACGGGTTTGCTGCAGAGAGGGGGAACTCCTCTGTGCATGGTACCACCTTTGGCCAACCATAAACCGTAGCTGATGATGAGAACACAAGCTGAAATGCAAGAGGTTAAGAGCGGAACAACTTTAGTCCATTGACCACATTGAAATCAGCGCCTATAAAACCAAATCACAACATGGGGAAAAAAGAAAGAGGGGAAAACAAACGGAGGTAGCAGGAATTGAGAAGTGTTATGTAAAGTCCGAAGACTCAAAAATAATACCAACAGCATTCAGAAGAATTTCTTAGACAGAACAGTAAGAACTAAGTCCTGTCAGTGATTTTAATCATTAATCATAACAAAACCCACAAGATCCCAGTATTAAGACTTGTAAGAAATTCTAAAATATGGTACTGAAGTATGAAGAATTCGAGAATTCATCCTGGATTAATAACCCCAGGCAAGTACCAGAGGATATTTTTATTAACATTTAATATAAATAAATAAGCATCAACAGCATACACTCCCTATTTGCATATGTGATGCATTTGCTATAATAATCATGCACAGTAACAACCCCCCC
>JAOTRH010000013.1:9003299-9030853 GCA_034768845.1 Heliamphora exappendiculata | reverse complement strand
AAGAGTATCAACTGTACCATTATAATACAGAGATAATGTATATATATATATATATATATATATATATATAGGGAGAGAGAGAGAGAGAAAGAAAATAGTAGAGATTAGCTTAGAAATTGAATTTTTTTAAAAAAATTAATTTTTTTATTGATTCCAAATAAATTCATTCATGCAATTAAGTCGGCATAAAATATAAGTATTTAATATATCATATAATTGTACAAAATAAAAAATTGTAACAACTTTCCCACGCTATTATCTCTCACCAATTTGGCTCCCAACTTCTCACAAGTAGAGAGTGAATTTTCATGTCCCTAAAATAGCAAAAGATAAAGCGAGTCCATTGGAAGTTAGAACGGATTTTTTTAATTTCTCACGCTAATTTGGCAAAGCCCGCATTAGAGTTGCCCTAAGATTGTGAGGTTAAACTAATATTTTTTTCTTTTTTGAGTTGTGTATGTTTGTTGTTGGGTCATATTTTAACGATTTAAATTATAAATTATTTTGTAAATATTAGTTCATATAAAAAAAATTAATTAGATGTTGTTTTTTTTTGTTCTTTTTTTTAAAAAACAATTGCAATTTGTTCAGCAATTTAATAATATTTAATTATTTTTTTATATTAATGATCTAGCACTAAGTTTTATAAAATATAAATTAAACAATTTAGCCTCATGGAGGTCAACAATACACTGTTGTTGGCCTTACCAATAGCAGAAAAACCCACTTCTATTTTTTTCACACCTTTTATCAAAACAAGTAATAAAAAGAGCTTAAATTGTCTTGGATACTTGGTCAAATTATTATATATATTTTTTGAATTCTTCCTATCAAAACATGTAAAAAAAAAAAAAGGGCTAAAATTGTCTTATTGGATACTTGATCAAATTATTATATATTTTTTAAATTTTTCCTATCAAAACATGTAAAAAAAGAGCTAAATTTGTCTTATTGGATACTTAGTCAAATTATTATATTTTTTTTTTCGATTCTTTCTATCAAAATATTGTAAAAAAAAGAGCTAAAATTGTCTTATTGGAGACTTGGTCAAATTATTATATTTTTATTCTTTTTTATCAAAATAAGTAAAAACAAAATTGCTAAGATTATCCGTTCTTATCTATGCTATGCCAAACTACTTATATTCGTTCAATTCATCTTATCAAACTAAGGCCAAAAAATAAAATAAAAAATTAAAGATCAATCACCAAGTTATTGCTAAAATTGGCTATTCTTATCTACTTTAATCAAACTACTATTTTTTTCAACTCATCATATCAAGAAGAAGTCAAAATTAATGCCAAAATTGTTTGTTTTGATTAATGCATGGCCAAAAAATTATATTATTTTTACTTTTCTTATCAAATCAAGTAAAAAAATAGAATTAAATTTAAAAATTATAAGAAAATAATTTCATTAACTAAATTTTATGTTGCCATTTTAGTTTGTAGTGAGTTTTTTTGTTTTTTTGTCGTTTGGTTAAAAATTTCACTTTTTTCGTGATACTTATAAAGACTATTCAAAATGTAAAAAATAATAATTAAAAATAAAAATATATCAAAATTTATCCCAAATGTTAGTTTTTATTATTATATTAATTTAACGACTCTTACTTCTTATAGCTATTGACAATAAAATTTTTTTTTATCAAAGAATGAAAAAATCAAAAATAAAACCCAAATTTATAAACAGGCTAAAGAGTCTTTTAATAACTGAGACAGACGCTTTACTTGTTATTGACAATATAATTTTAGTTTGGTAATGATATTGACTGTTCTTTTGAGAGGCAATGTGAGAGCATTAACAATTGAATGTAAGTTTCAATTGGCAATTAACTTAAAAATTTATTTTTTTATTTTTTTTATTTTTAGCAAAACATCTCAATTTGATTTAAAATAAATTGTTTGGTAACTTAATTTTTAAACTAACTTTTTTTTATGTTGATTGTTTGGATAAAAGATTTTTTTTTTTTGCTTCTTGTTCAAAATAGACAATTTTATCTTTTTATATATTTGATATTAATAATTATATGTAGTTAATAATGATAGTAAATAAGTTATAAATAAGATGTATTATTATATTTTAAAAGTGCTAAGAATTTAAATAAAATACTTTGAGAGTTTGTATTTTAATTTTATTTTTTAACTTTTAGCATTTTTATTTTTTGACAAACGATTACCCTTGACTTTTTAGTATTTTTAGCAAAAAAATTAAAACAAAAACAAAAACAAAAAACCATGCATTAGATATCATTTTAACTTTTGTCTAACTGTAATACATAAATTCTAATTGGAATGGAATTTAACTTTCCAATTTAGCTCTTGTTTGGACCAGTTTTTTTTAAAAAATAATTCTAAAACTGTATTACTTGTTATAACAAAAAAAAACTCATTTCTCTTCTGAAAAAAAGTATTCACATATCAAACAAATGATCTATTTTTCTATTGTAAAAATGGTAATAATATCCGCAATAAAAAGTTAACTCTTTTATTAAAAAGCCAAAAATTCATCCAAAATACTAAACATTAAAAATAAAAATTAAGAGCATATTAAATATTTTAACAAAAAAAATATATAAAAAATTATCTTAAGTAATTTTAAAAGCCAAAGAATTACATTATAAATCAATATGTCAAATTTAGATCGTCTGATCTGGGTTTTTGGGCAGTGATTCGTGATGGCTCAGTGATTTTTGGTGGTATTTTTGGACAGTGGCGATTTTCGATGGATTTTAGGTAACGATGGTGGATGGCAGTAGTGATTTTTGGGAATAGTTTTAACGCTGATTTTGGTAGATTTTGATGGTAATTTTTGAACGATAGTTGTGGTGAACAACTGGCGGTGGTGATTTTTAGAGATAGTGGTGCATGAGTGGCGACTTTAGTGATAATTTTTGAACGGCGGTGGTAGATGACTGTCGGTGGTGATTTTTGGGGATGTTTTAGGGTGATTTTGGTAGATTTCTTTTACTACAATTTTCATTAAGTAATAACAAAAATTTAATAATTAGACTAATTTGATGCAAAAACTAAATTAAATAGGAGGTTAGTATCGTTTTAGAAACCACAATGAGGTGTATCTATTTTTGTCAAAAACCTCATTGAAGTCAGTGCAATTTATCTTCTTTTTTTTGGTTAATTCTTCAAAAATTACTTGACCATCAGAT
Source organism: Heliamphora exappendiculata (assembly GCA_034768845.1). NCBI lineage: Eukaryota > Viridiplantae > Streptophyta > Magnoliopsida > Ericales > Sarraceniaceae > Heliamphora > Heliamphora exappendiculata. Next base: position 9,027,687 of record JAOTRH010000013.1, on the reverse strand, counting down.
TCGATAGAAATCTTTATATTTCATTTAACAACTCCCGTCGGAGTGTATACTTTACAGCAATTGAATAAACCACTCACCATCAAATAAATAATAAAAACCCAAAAACCAAAATATTCCAAGTTGTTGGGTCCTCCAGTTACTTGGATCAGTAGCAACGCCAATTAGGTTGCTAGTTGCCACCAAATTGGCAGTTCTTGTCAAGATTTAAAGCAGTTGATTCCCTTGGGATAATTATGGACCACCCACTTTTAACATCCCTTGATTCTTTTAGGATAATTGTTGCCGACCTACTTTTTAATTTCCGTGTAACACTGCGCAGTTTAAATATTCATATAGGGCCATTGAACCGACCCAATCAGCAACCAAAGTTGTTCATAACCCCTATAATGAACGGGCACACAACGGGATATTTCGCCAAAAAGACAAGAAAAATTACGAAGGAATAAAGATAGGTACTGCGAGCCACATCAAATGTCCTGCTGCATAACATTTCTTCCCTAAAATCTTCCGAAAGATCAATGCTATCAAAATAATCATTAACGTAATTGTGTGAACATGGTTAACGGAAAAAACAAGTGAAAAGAGAAAAATCCCTCGAGATTTGTAAATAGCAATACCACAGAAGGTGAATCGCTTGGAATTTGGATCGAAAATAGGATTTTGCTTTACAGAAGAAGCTTATGTCATTTTAAGTCCTTCAAAGCACCTATTTTTCCGTTCCATCCTCCTATTTTTTCCACAACCGTTAAAGAGTAATAATTCTTCCCCATGTACAATGGCGATTCCTTATCGCATTGTGATGGAGCATCCATCAGCCGACAAGTAAGAAGCCATTGCACAATTTTTTTCTGTTAAAGGCAATCATTTAGTACACGACAGTATATTCGATATAGTGATGGGAAAGCCGGTAAAAAGTGGGATTCTTGGATCAAGGTAAATTACCATATTAAGTGCCTAGAATCTGTTCACTGGAAGCGGCTTCAGAACTAAGAAGTCTTTCAACTTCATCATTTGCCTCAACTTGGATTCTCCATCTCTGCACATGAAAACAAAGACTTTAGAACTGGAACTTCGTCATCTGGCGATTTATTCGACTTGAACAGAGATGCTGCTTAAAGCTATCCCATACTACCTATCCCATTGACAAATCTAAAGTGACACGACTTTCCATCACAAAACCAAAAACCATCAAAAGCTGTCATTACAAAGCTAAAGCTAGTTGGCAGAGTTTTACGTTTCCCATACGAATAAATAGAAGTTCTTTTTTCTCCTTTCTAACTACATTGCCTTGTTTTATTACTAGTCCTCATTTATGTTAGATGTGGAGAAAATGCTTCCAAAACATGCCTCTTCAAGATTTTCAAGCTCCGTGATTTGCTGTATCTGTTCAGCAATACTTTCCTGCATAAGGGAATAAATGATTCAACAAGTATTGCCCATTTGCAATTCCCTAAAGTTCTTGTAGATGACATTGTTAATAAGAGTGCGTGTGTGTGTGTGCGCCTTCGGTAAGTATATAACATAGTGCATACTGCATTGCTAGCCGCTTCAGCAGCAACAACATCAGAGTCCATCTCTACCTCAATTTCAATCATTGAAGATATCTGAAAATTAGATAGCATTAACAAGCATTAACCAAGATAACTATGTCACAACGATCGAAAAACATGGCAAGTTGCTCCAATTAAACTTCTGCTTTTGGGTATGTGGTGTAGGAAACATACTCTTGCATAGCTGTCAATCAGTTCAATTCGTTTCCTGAGGGAACTTTCTAAGCCTTCACGCACCTTTTTGACTCTACTTCTCCGAGCACTGAGAAAAAAACAAGAAGAAGATTAAGACTTGAAGGACAGTGAACTTCGAGCAAAATACATTGAAAGATAATCCTTTTTCTGTCAAACACAAGATGATGTTCAGTGATTTTATTATAAACTGTGAAAATACTGAAAATGTTTAGAAGTTTTTAACTGATAAGAAGGTTCTCCCACAGCAAAAATTTTGTTCTCCAATTGGCACATTCGAGCCAGCATCCAAACCTATACCAAATTAAATCAACTTTGAATATGAGACTTAGTGTATACATAATCAATATGACAAAGTGATAGGTACAAAATATTGTGGCCATAAAATCATTATAATAACATTATTCTAAGCAAGACAGGCATGAAGAATACCATCAAATTAATCCCAGTTAAGAAATAACACTTGGGGAGGGACTCGACCTTCCAATGTATTTCATCTTATCACATTCTAAATTTATAAAAGATTACCCATGTAGAGGTTCTTAGTTCAGTTTCCTGGAATAAACTTATTTTCCTAGCCCATAAACTTCCCCTGCGACCATATGTACCAATAAAAAAGGTGCCTCAGTTGGAAAATTCACTGGTGAGACAATACAGTCTGTAATGTCACTACTCCATATGTAAGACAAAACTCGGTAAATCTGACAATAGGAAAGCGATTTTCTTACTCATCATACAAATATGTAATTTACATATCTCGGTGGTCACCGGTCATAACTTTTTTAAAGAGGGGAACAATTTGTTCAGTTTAAAGGACTTAAAGATTCATTTGACTACATATAAAGAGACACATGCTATTCTATCCCTCAGAAGCAAACTAGAGAGCATTACGCCTAGTGGCGGATTCAAGAATTCAACACGGTGGAGGCCCAATTCTAAGCACAAGAAGTTTTTTTTAATAATCAAGCACTCCAAGATTATTTTTTTTCACAATCAAGAAATACAAAATTTAAAAGCATACTTTTACAAGATTGTGTAAACCTTAGACATCTACATTCTACAATAACTCAAAAATATACTTTTACAACTAATCACAACGGGGTTTTATCATCGAGTTCAGGAAAAGAGCAGAAAATACAAAAATATGTGTACTAGAGGTATTTTTACATTTTCAATTGGGTACAAATACAGCAATAAGAGAAAAATACAAAAAAAAAATTAGTAGTTTCCATTTTCAGTGGGGTACGGGCCCTAACTCATGTTAAACTTTTTAGTGGAGGCACATGCTCCCATTGGACCTTCATTAGCTCCGCCCCTGGTTACGCCAGCTCAATAGGGTGTGTAAACACTTCAAGAATGAGGAAGCAAGAATTGATTGTTTTGGGGCATCCCAGATATCTACAGTCCAACTTAAAACTAGAGAAACCCATTGACACAAAGTCACAATTACTGTGGCAGGGTACCTCATTTTCCGCAGCTTCTTTCAGATCCTTGATGCGAGATTGAAGTTGGTCATACTGCGAAAGGAGTTGCTGCCTGATGGCAACTACGTCTGCCAACCTCTGAGGTATCTGGTAAAATTGGAAATAAGGTGAATAACTATATGAACTTTTCAACATTCTCTGGGAAATTCCACAAAAAAATATAAATATTACATAGACAGTAAAATCACATAAAAGGTCGACATAGAGAGTAAAATCACATAAAAAGGCTGATACTAAGCAGGGACTAGAATAGATAGTAGGTAGTAACCTCATCATTAGGAAATGAAAACAACCTAATACTCAAGAATGTCAGTATCTTGACTCTTGAGTATTGTAAACAACCCAAGAAAACTGGCTAATATCACTTAAACAAATTCACAAGTTTTTTAGGGTGGATCTTATGTCCATTGCCTCAAAGAAATTGAACTTTAAAAAGGAAAAAAAAATGACAATATTTTTTCTCTCTTGTGCACTATCACCTGCACCAACCAATAAAAAAAAATTTGGGGGAGGGAAACAAATGCCAAGAAGTCTTAACAGAGCAACAGACATGAACGTACCCGACCCAACTGGGGGAAAACCAAAGTATTCAAAGTGGCTCCAAGAGCAAAAGATGAAACTGCAGCAACTGAAATGATCTGAGGCAAGCTGGGATCAATGATTCCAGAGGCAGCATCTCCAGTGGCCAGAATGGCCAAAAGTGGAAAGAGGATGGAGGGATTTAGTAAGGATGTGACTTCATTTTTTATAGGTGCTCTAAGTAACAGCGATTCTCGGCCATCTTTATGGTTTGTCAGGCACATAGGCTCTCCTGGATAGAAGTTTGGGGATTTTGGACTAAACTTTAGGGGACCCACCTCTGTATAAATATTTGATGGAGCTGCTAGAGCAATGGTAACTCTTTCTCCTTCTTGTGCAGGGAGATCAACTGTTCCAGTAGCAAATCTATGGGTGCGTGCCATCCCAGATGGGGTCTCCACCTGAAGAAAGGAAATGCAGAGAATTAACTTGGAAGACCAGCGGTAAAAAATCTATATCACGTCGTTTGTAGTACAAAAGGATGCAGGTGCACATTTGAGTTATGGCACTATGTATGCATAAGAAATTTTGATGGACCCCATGTTTGAGTGAACCCTCTTTCTGCTAATACGAATAACTTTTTTAGTATAATTTGTCATAAGCGGGGCTGACAAACGTATGGAAAAATGGATATCTTGAATACAAAAGCAAAAAACAAATTTGATTTCGAAATTATCAAATAATACAAGATATCATCTGTAACAAATTACAAAAAATGAACCAGGCACTATAATGAACAGGAAACTCCGTACTGGGCTCGTTTGATAACTTGGATTGGATTGGATTGGATTAGTAGTGAGGTAGAATTGGTAATGAGGCGGAATTAATTTTTTTATGTTTGAATTGAGTATGATTAAATAACGGATTAGTTAATGATTTATCATTGTATTAAGTTAATTTATTTTAAAATTAACTTAAATAAATTAATAAGTTAAATTTTATGTTATTGTTAAATTTTATGTTATTTATTTTAATATTTTAATATTTCTTATTATTTTTTAAAATTTTTAATTTTACTTCTTAATCAAATCCTTCCTAATCTCACACTTTTCCCGTCACTAATTATCCCTCATATGGCGAATTAACAATCCGTCCGGACAACTAGTCCGGAGGCTTAACAAATATCGAATTGGACTATACTCCGAACTAAAAGTCCGGGTGGACTAATAGTCTGCCAAAACAAACGAGCCGTATAGGTATAGACAAACGTATTGTCGGTATCTGGCTCTCAACGCACATAAGTGATGTGTGACGAGGGGGAATAATGTAAAAGCATCTGCATATCATAGTATGCATGTCGTGGTCAAGATTTTAAACAACCCTATACATAATATCATTAACCACTAATTACCTTGGACAAAGGGGTAACCAAGGAAGAGAGCCATACCATGAGAGTTTGGGCCTTATGGATTGAAAGCTAGAGAGGTAAGGATCATCTGGCGACTGGCTTTGCCTTGGGCCATCCAGTGAGAGGGATCATACCACTATGATAAGCTCTTGTATGTGTGCATAACTTCACAACAAACCCAAACCGAATTAATCATTTTTTTAACATGATGGAGATATGGATCATTCTGGATTGAGGTACGAACTTCGTGACTCTCTTTGAGAAGCTTCTCTCCTTTTATTGCTACTCTTAGAACCATTGTACTTGAGCTCTGGGAAACTCCCATGCCTCTCTCTCTCTCTCTCTCTCTCTCTCTCTCGGTTGAGCTACTTGTCTATCTTCTCTGGCGCACTCTAGCCCCCATACAATGACATCGTGTGTACTACTCTCTTGTGACCATCATCTTTTAGTGGATTTAACCACCCACTCTCTCTTGATGCAAGAATGTTGTGAGAGTTATGGTAGCAATAGAAAGATCTAAAACATGTATAAATTTGATGGTCCTTGCGAGAACAGAATAGAGTTAGTAGAATACTAGAATTGTACCACAAGAGAGTGAACTGCAGCAGGAATGCTTTGTTTCTGTATTTGCAGGAATCTTAGCCCCCTTTTCCACACAGGTACCTCCATGCTGCGTTCGGCAGTAGGGAATCCTTAGAAAAAGTGAATATCTCACGATCAACATCATACAAGAACATACCCTTGTCAAGAAACAATGAAAGTACATGGGAATGAGGAAAAAATGCATTTCTTCCACAACCACCCCCACCAACCTTCCAATTTATTGTTTTAGAATACAAGTAGTTTGAACATTGAGCATAGATTATAGAATACCAATGTGTGAACTTTTTCTTTCTTTTTTTTTTTTAAAAAACAAAGAAGATATGGATCAATTGCTCAAATGAGGATTCATGGAAGCAAACCAACCTAATTTCTTCCGACTCAATTCTAATTATGTCGCCTGAAACTAGCTCATACTGGTAGCGGCACTTGGAACAGGGCGCAGTCTGCAGAAGAAGTCACATCATCCATATCATAAAATACGGTGAGCAAGTGTCAAAGGAAACAACTATAAGTTTCTTTGGTTCATCAAGTCATCAATTTAATATTCTAAGAGAAACAATCAAACACCAGTGCATTCACGACTTGAAGTTTCGAAGAACATGTTGGGCTGTGTCATGTATTCAGTGTCAGGTTTAAGAACCACATAGAATTCTTCAAATCCCAGGGAACAAATGGTAATCTAGCTCAAAACCTCCCTCAACAAGCAAGAAAAGTGAGAAGTTCCATGATGATAAAAAATGCAGAAAAGTTTACATCCGGACATTATCTATCATAACCTGCTGGGAACCAATAAGATCCCTACCATGATCATGGATCAAAGATTAAGAAAGGCTGCATTCATGAAAGTATATAAAGGAGACATGGCATCTCTACCAAGATTTAGCCCGCTGACGCTTAGGAAGTGTAGCCATCAAATCATCTAATAACATGCATTAACTTTGTCAGCTAGAATATGCAACACACAATCCAAAGAGAGCAAAAACTGGAAGACAATGAAGCTACATAATAAGATTGCAATAGTAATGGAAACTTGGTTTCGTTATACTGAATATCTTCCTACTTCTAGCGAGCCAAACGATTGATATATTCATTACAACACTCTGGCCTGTGGGCCACATATGAAGCATGAGTGGTGTTACCCTACAACCATCACTAAAAATGGATTCACATAAAAATGCAAAATAAAGACTGCAAAGGTTACAAAATATTATCAAAGTTCATATTTGCATACTTGAATACCATGTTGAGGTTGTGCAACAGTGACAGCTACCATACACGTTGGGCATCTCACGATCTTACCAAAAGGGACCTGCAAGAAAATTGAAGAAACTGTCCTGGAGTTAAGTCAATAATATCGACGTCATTAATATGAGTGCCATGCTGGTAAACAGAGGCATCTAAACTTAGGAAATGGAAGTTAAGAAAGTCACACTTCAATGGTTAAAGAAAGTTACACAATGATTATTTGGTGGGGTGTACTGGCCACCGGTTGGTGGTGGAAGTCATATTTACAAATTTGTAAAAGCACTGGGTGTCAAAGTTTCGCTAACTTTGAATGGAAGCAAATCAAGGAGAGGGAAAGCTTGTCTACTAGAACTAGGAAAGGTAACATATGTGAACTGGCATATAGCAGGATGTCTAGTAATGTTAGCCACCATACATCTTTTTCCGGTACTCTCTAAGCAGCACAAATGCGTTATGTTTACCAAGCACCCATATTTAATATCTTCTCAATTTTGTTGCTCTCCGTGTGACTATTTAGGGAAATTTTTCTCTTCTGGTTTTGTAGTGGATTCTGCATACGGATTACCCAAAAAAATGATTCATGTAGCCAACTGTCAGCATATAATAACTATAAAATTTTCTCTTCTGGTTTTTTGCATCAAGAAGAACCTACCCAAATAGCTAAACAAAACGGGGAAAAGGGCAATCTTCGAAAAATATATTTCTGGAGAACTTCAACTGCTATTTTAATAACTAGAACCAGAGTAACGACTCATAATGTTACGATAAGAAATAATTTTCCAATCCAAGTTGAATAAACTTTCATGCTGAAAAACGTACTTTGAATCCACAATTGAACCTAATATACGAATGCTCCAGCATAAGCAGTTCTTAAAGTACTTATGAGAAAGAAAAAAAACCCATAAAGTTTACAGAGATAAAAGTTTATCACTATTTTAATGGTACATGAGGATTGCTAATATTCTCTTTTTCGCGTGACAAGAATGACCAAAGAGAACATGGCTTAGAGTAAGTGATGAATAAAAGTGCATTGCTTGGAAACATAAAAGGCTGAAATAGGAGATTATAACTTGTGTCACCTTCTGCATATGGGCTAGGACAACTTGATCATGTTAGCAGTTGCCAAAAAAGTAAAAGAACATCCATACCTCTTCACCAGGAGAAACTCCTACTCGACTAACAGCGCCAATCATCCTAAGGGCATCTGAAACTCTCAGGGATGCTGCAAGACCCTGAACTAATAATGTGTACGTGTGTACGTCTGGCCTGGACCACTTCCATCTCTGAACAAATGAAGCCATTTCACCCACAGCTGAACCTTAAATCATGTTTTAATAACGTCCATTCATTAGTTTCAAACAAATAAAAACGAAGAAAAGCAGTGAAATTCAGAAATAACAAGTGCAACACAGGAGAAATAAACATCAGATATAGCACTTATAAGTTCATTCACATAGTGACTCATGCTTAATAATTTTGTTTTAATAAAAGAAAATGTTAAAAAACAAAACAATAGGGGGCGTTACAATTTATACTCAGGGTATACAAACTACAAAAAGAACCGACTCTCTAAGAATCTACAAGGATGTACTACTCCCCCAAAAAATCTGCAAAATAATGTAGAGAAAAAGGAAAAATTTCCCTTAGACAAGAAAAAAACAAAAAAAGCTAAGGAGACAAGTAGAGTGCCTTTCAAAACACAAATAGATCTCTTGATGTTGTCAAACGCCCTATGATTCCTCTCACTCCACAGCCACCACACAAGACAATGCGGGGTACTTCCTACGGTAATCTCTACTCATGTTTAATGAATACAATAGGTAAACGTCAAGTTAGAAAATAATGCAAATGCATACACAAGTAATCAAGTTAGAAAATAATGCAAATGCATACACAAGTAATCTGAAGCCAACCCAAATTTTTGTTCCTCCCTGTTCCAGAGTGTAACCAAAGAAAAGCGAAAAAGTAATTGCATTGAGCAACAAAGCAAGTTCTTGATCAGCAACTTCATTTTAACTTCATTTTGTATTCTTTAAAAAAAAAAAAAAACAACAACAAAATCAGAGTGTATGAAGCTGTTTTTCAATTGTTTTTATTTACAATAATGATCTAATAACTAAATTTAAGTATCATTTTATGTGACATCTTGTATACATCAATCACGTTTTATGTGAAATTTATTAAATATTGCAACTAGTATAATGCATGGTTCACTATCTTGCTCTTAAAAAAGTTCACATGAAATGATATTTAAATGTAATCATTATAGTATACAAAATCAAATCGAACACTGTAAATATGAAACCCTAACAAAATGATCAATAGCTGCATCTCTCAACAAACTGCCAAACTAATTTAATAATTTTGACATTCCGCGCCACTCTTCCAACACTAGTGCTATTGTACCTACTTTGACAGTGCCATTAGCATTGTTTGGCTAATATTTTAACTTCATCACAATAGGATTTTTGCCTTTCTTCCTCACCAATCTTTCGAGTTTAGTCATTTAATTTTTAAAAATAGTTCTAGAAAAATCCCAAATAAAATATTTTTAAAAATGGTCCTATTTTTTATTGCCCCACTCAAATACAAATTAAGCATCAATTCCTAGTCCATTGAGATTGGTCCTGATCGGCAACTTAGCTTATTTGATTTTTTTGGCTAAAAATACAAAAAAAATTAACTTTATTCATTTGGCAAAAAATTTAAAAAATAAAAAAATTAAATCAAAACACAAACTCTCACGATATTCAAATCAAACTCTCTCCACTTTTAAAATACAATAATACCTTTTTTTTATAACTTATTCACTAGTACTACTACTAACTACGTATAATTGTCAATATCAAATATAAAATGGTAAAATTGTTGAGCAAAAAACAAAAAATTACTTTTTTACCCGATTAACTAACTTAAAAAATAAAATTAGCTTCAAAACTAGATTACCAAACAATTTATTTTAAATTTTATTTAACTTTTTAACTAAAAATGCAAAAAAAGAAAAAAAAAAACTACTAGTTACGAATCAGGTCAATTGGCTGTATTGCCTCGTCACTCAGAAAATTCTCCAATTCGGAACACAGACTTGAAGAAGTCTTTTTTTACGCCCGATTACAACGCGTATAGAATTTGTATGTATTGTTCGAGCGTACCAGGATCAAAGCTGGAACGCATGGCGGAGAAAACTGACAATGCCAAATCGACATTGTTCCGATCAAACGCAGCAGTTATAATCGAATGACAATCGGAATTGCTCACGACACCGCCGCTTCTCTCCGACTTCTCCACGACCAAGTACAAGGCTTCCTTCGCATCTTTCGATGCAGAGACTCGGTTAAGCAAGTCCTCATCGAGAAACTCCGAAACAGAGCTCTCCACAACCTCGTTCTCGCTTAACGAAGATTTGGTCCTGAATTTCTTGGAGCTAGAGAAGGCCGAAACGATCCGATTTTTGAATACAGAGGTTCCATAACTGGTATTGAAGATGAGGAAGAAGAGAGAACTTGTCTTTGCGGCGGCGGAGAGGTTTGAGAAGTGAGGAGAGGGGAGAGAGAGGGGAGAGAGCGAAGGAGACCCTAAGTTCAGAGCCATAGGTTCTTGTTTGAATTATTACTTCCGAAGCAAAACTGAAGTGGTAAAATACTGCGATGAAGTTCGTTCTTCTTCTTCTCACTCTTTCCGCAAATGGCAATGAGGATTAGGAACGAGCGGTTGCGAAAGCAAGGATAAGCAAAATTGTTGGCCGTTGGATTAGTGGAACGTGGGGATGGGCAAAAGGGGCAAAACATTGACGATGGAGGTGCGGGGAATCGAACCCCGTGCCTCTCGCATGCGAAGCGAGCGCTCTACCATATGAGCTACACCCCCAGTTATTAACCATGCGAATTAAACACCGATATTATTGTTATATTTTTAATTAAATAATTCAATGATGTATAAACATTTGAAAACATTTTTTTAAAGAAAAAAATGCTTTATTTTTCCTTCTCATTATGAAAGGAGATTTAATTTTTAGCATTTACATATTAAGTCTAAACCAAATAATCAATTTTATAGATTCAGCTTTAAGTTTTTTTTTTCCCCAAAAACCGGAACTTATATTTTATTTTTGTGGTGAAAGTTTCTTTTTATTACTAACTTTTTTTTTCTTGAGCATAAATAACAACTTTAAAAAATTAATTTTTAAAATTCAAATTGATCTAATATTATTTGAGTTCCATTTTGACAATCTAGATTGTTATTTTTATAAATTTCAGCATATAAATTATTTATACAAATAAAATTAATTAAATATTATTAAGTGTTTGAACTAAAATATATAGTTTATTTAAACACTATTGATAATATCCTATTAATTTAATTTTTTTCATAAATAATCTAAATTTTAAAATGTAAATTATACTGACCATTCATTTGATTTCTGACAAAAACACTGACCATCTATGTGGTTTCAAAAATTACATTAATACCCCTTCAAGTTTGATTTTAACATCAAATTAGTTCAAAAATTAAAATTTTCGTTTATTTTTAACAAAAACCACCCGGAGCACTCTAAAACCACTGTCCTACCCCCAAAATCACCCTTAAAACTGCTCTTCCCCAAACCCAAACTCGCTGCCCCCACCGTAAACTACCAAACCACCACCGTAAACCACCAAACCAAACCACCAACGTAAACCACCAAACCACCACCACCACCGTAAATCGCCAAACCACCACCGTAAACCACCGTCCCCCCTCCAGCGCACGCCGCACGCTACCGTCGTCCCTCACCTTCACCGCCAACCCCTCCACCCAAACCCACTGTGCGTATATATATATATATATAGGACAGTGGGGGTTTGGAGGCGTGCGCCGTGCGCCGAGGGAGGGAGGCGCAACGAGGACAGTGGGGGTTTAGGTGCGGGGGGAGGGACGAGGACGACGGGGATGGTGAGGGTTTGGGTGCGGGGGAGGGAAAGGGACGAGGACGACGGGTTTGGGTCGAGGGCTAGTGGTTTTGGAGTGGTGGTTTTGGGAGAGACGACAGTTTTGGAGTGGAACGGTGGTTCCGTTAAATTGAACATAAATTGTAATGGTTGGGGTCTCTTTAATGTTAAAATCAAATCTGATGGAGTGTTAGTGCAATTTTTAAAACTACATAGAAAATTTTTATTTTTGTCAGAAATTTCAAAAGGGTCAATGTAATTTACCCAATTTTAAATTATTAGTAATAATCGGGACACACACAAGGTACATAATCCGCTTCTTAATATAAAATTGTTGGATATGAAGATGCTAAAAGTGTATATTGAATTGACAAATATAAATTTGATATACTAGTAAGAAGAAATTATATTTTAAACTACTTTTGAATTTGTGTAGGTTTTATTGTATAAATACAAAAGTATGTACCATGACTTATGAAATTATATTGTATCGGTAAGAGATTAGTTTAAATCGCTTAACAATAAATTTGATTCAAAAAATAATGTAATAACAAAAGTACTGTCGTAATAGGTATTGATGCTAGTAAAGTGATGGTAAATAATATTGACATTGAGAAGAATAAGAAAAAAACTTATAATGATATGGGCGTTAAGGTAACTATACCATGAATAAAGCCTAATAAAAATGTAGCAAATATGAGTAAGAAGACTATACCCTCCTCTTAAACATTTATGGTTTGTGAAAAGATATCAATTGTTAAATCAAAACATAAAATAGAAAAGTGATACAGACATAATGGTGGAAGAATTGTATACTATTCATTTGGGTATCTCCAAGCTTGACTTTTTTTATTGGGACCAAATCTTGGCTATTTTTTTGAGAAGAGGATTTCTTTCCATTATGTTAAAGCATGAGCAGCAAAAAAATAAAAAGATACTATTGAAAATATTATATCAATTGAAAATAGATTCTTTATTTTCAAATTTAAAAATAATAAAGCCATTGATGAGATTTTTTAGAGTGGCTTATCATGGTGTGGTGTGTCGTGGTGTGGAGAGGTATGTTATATTGAAAAATAAAAATAGAAAATCTCTCTCTCCAAAAGTAATTTTTCAAGTGTGTCGTTATTGATTAATTTATATAATGTGTCTCTTGAATTGCGAATTGAAGAAGGGATGAGATATTTGACAAGTATTATTAGTAAGTTTTTATATATGGATATACCAACTCATTCTCAGAATAAGCTAACTTTTGCTCAAGTTCAAGGTACAAATTAACAAAAAGATTCTGAAATCATTTCTTATTAATTTAGAATACGGAGAATTCTGTGCCATTTGAGTTGAAGCTTCTTGGGTTCCTCAAAAATATTTTAAATGAGATATATTTGGCCATACTTTCAAAAATTGCTTGAATGCACAAAAAAATGTGAAAAAATAAATTTAGAGGAGAAATGAAAAGAATGTCAATCAGAACCTTAGTGATTATTAGGTCGATGGGAAAAAAATTATAAAAAATATTAATCAAACTTCTTAAGGAAGAGTTGTCACTCAACTTTTTAAGAAATGTGTTACGGCTTTTACATTTTATACTCTAAAATTTTTAAATGCTTTTGACATTTTTTTTTGAAATAGATTACATTGAGAAGGAATAAAATGTTAAAAAAATCATTTATATAACTTTTTTCACAAACAGATCCATTCGCCCCCTGTAATGAAGCTAATAAAATTAAATCGAAAGATAGAGATAAATCAAATTTATTTTTTAGGGATTAAAGCAACAAAAAGCTAAATAAAAAAATTAAAAACTACTCAAAGATAAAAAATCATTGATAATCTTGAGTAGGGTTTTTAATTTTATTGTATGTTAATATCTTGTGTTTTTAATTCTTTCTTTTGAAACATATAAGCCATTGTGCTTCTTTTGTATGATTTTTTTTCTTGCTGAGTTATTTTTTTTTAACTAGAATTTATTTCCAATTCACATTGTAATTTTATTTTTAAGGTACAATTATTTCCTTAACAAACAACCCCCCCCCCCGGGGCAAAAAAAAAGGGAAAAAGTACCGTAGTAATTCAATGTCTGCTTGAGACACATTGAGTAGAAAATAGAAACCAACGCAGCCTCACAGGTCCAACAGCACCCTACAGTTGAAAACGCAAGACTTCACTACTTGACTTTGCCATGAAATCTCTTTCCACTTCTCCCGAAGGCATTCATGTCTTGAATTCTGACAGAAATTACAACCAGAGATGGTTCACATACACGCTCACAGAGCGTCTTGTTCCAAGGTTTAAGCCTTCAACACAAGAATACTACCTGCTCATTTCCCAGAAGGCCCCAATTATTCTCCTACTAGCAATCAATAAAAACAAAACACAATTTATTCAGTAAGAACATCCATAATTGGAAGGCTAAATCCACTGCAAGATTCAAAACCATACCCCAACATCTGAGCAAACAGGACCAACATCACAAACATGATTTGCCACTTGGATTAAAGGATTCAATTTTTCTATTGTGAGACCGTTCATTCTAACCTAAACAACAGGAATTGTCAAACTTCCAAGCCTATCTTGCCTTCCAATCTTGGGAATCCCCATGACCTTGGACTCAGAGGCCGCTTATACACTGCCATTGCAAATGAACTAGAGAGCATAGAAGGGAAGGTAGCGTAAATAAAATTGACATGTAGGAACGAAGGAAGAAACAAAAAAACACAAATCCACGACACTGCAATTTCAATGCCCCCGACGTCCAACCTGCAAAGTAACAGTAAGCACAAACCATATCTTGTATGCAATCAGTGATGCCAATCAAACTGTCCCCAACTGAGTAGCTCGTTTTCAGATACCAAATCGGCCTCTGCCTCTTCCCCACTGCTGTCTTTGCTGGCCACCTCCATTTTGTCTTCCACCATTGTTCTGTTGAGACAAAGCCCTCATCCTCTGTTCCTTCATGTTAGCAAACAGCAAGTCCAGCGTTTGAGGCCTCTGCTTAGGTACTGCATTCACCAGGGACTGTGCTTGCTGCGTGCAATACAATGGGCTGTAAGATTTTAAATATTTTACATGACTAATGGCAAACCTTGCAGCCCCTGTTTGATTGACCAGATTAATAATAATTAATAAGAGAGTATACAATCCAACAAGATAAGTAACTCTATAGGACTAATAGTAAAGAAATTATTAATATCATGTTTTTTTAAGTATTATATATCTCATATTTTATGGATTAATTATTCAATTGATACATAATCCTTCCATCACTTATTGACTCAAACCAGAGTAATACAATTCCGTAGAATTGTAATTCAATCTTTCATTTAATTCGGTCAATCAAACATGCCTTCAACATACACGCATCACGCACACACGAGGAGATATTAATCATAGAACAGGTGCTGGACAATCATCCTCCAGATACAACAATAGATTCCAACAGGTCCAACACTATTTCATTCCACAGAAGTATCACATCAACCAACCTAGAGTACACTTCCAGAATAGCCATCTTGTGGCCTGGATTAGAACTTGTAAGTAATCCCTGACTTAGTCCAACTCCCTCGAGGGAACAAAAGGAAGGCTAAAGCTTAAGCTAAGACCAACAACAACTAGATTGGCATATTATAGTTTATACCCATGAATTCTCCAAACGGTGCAGAATAAGAATGATACCTTTCCGGTAAAGGTCCCATTTGTGGCCTTCCGCTGAACCAGCTGAGCCCTAAATCTGCAGGCAGAGTTCACTACAACTGAAGAACACAAAAGGAAATAATTTGAAAAACTGAAAACCATGCAAAGGAGTGAGTACCACCCAAGTAGCTTATAGCACAAGCAATGATACGTAGCCAATAGAATCTTCACATGTAAATTCACTAGGATGAGGTACTTACCATTGTACATTCTATCTTATGGGCGAGTAAGAGAAAGTTAAGACAAACCGTATCAGGATATAAAGGAAAACTGGTGTCTTCAGATGGTTTTCTAATTCTGCTCTCTAATTGGAGGTGTAATTTGCAGTTAGTCATATCACATGCATCTGCTGGAACTAAAACCTGGAGAATAGACCTTTCTGAAACGGCAGAACTGAGGAAACTATATGGTTACGTTCTTCTCAGCAGTCCAATATATATAAACTCCACTCCTGAACTTCCAAACTAGCCATCAATTACAAGTCAAAACTGATTGCAGAAGCCATGATAGCTTTGGCAGGATAATTTCCGAATTCGCTTGTATACAAGTGTATAGCACAATACACCACAGCTGCTGACCGCAAACCATTACATATTCTGCAAATTGAATGATACGTGCAACGCTACATGTATTTATTTTGACCTTCATCCGATCCCAAAGTTCTCCCCTTAATCATCTCCAGCACAATGGCTACTTACATACAGATATCAGAAGGACTTTAAATCATGTTCACTACATAAGACAAATCCAGTTCAAAACCACAATATGGTGCCAACTCCATATCAATCAAGGCGCTTCAAAGCAGATGAATACCAACTATTGACGTGGCAGGAAACAGAAACTTCAAACTGCGGGTAAACATTTATACATGGTTTGCTGGTACTACAAGGCCTGGTCAAATTCCTAAAGAAGGTGCCCTGAATGATTGACACAAGATAACAAAAGATGAAGTGTCTTATTTCCAACAATATTTTCCCAATTAGGTCATATAGCCAAAATCCATCAATGGAATTTGTATGCCAGACTGGTCGCTCGAAGTGAAGTTTGAAGTGAGCAAACCAACTGGATTTATTGCATGCCATATAAAGATGAACAAACATCACAAGCATAAATCCAAATACCTCACCGATTAGAAAGAGAAACTTCCTCGAGTATGAACCATCATATGAGACAATAAAATTCAAACCCGGTAACATAAATAAGTAATGTGATCCCCATAAGGTAGTAATGCACAATGTTGACAGAACCATCAAGAAAGGATTTTTCATATCAAGCAGGTACCCACTCAAAATGCACAAAGTTGACAGAGCCATCACAAGTTATGTTGCCTCCAGCAGACCACATTCATGCATGCAAAAGTACCAATCATCTTAATTTCCATCCCCTCCCCCCACACACACTCTCTTTTTCCTCAACAGCCAATACAACAGTATAGCACCAATTCAGGATAGAGGACAACCAATTCAAATGCTTTATGAACTGACAAACTTAAATACCCAACCACAAACCATAAATATCAAGCTTAAAGATGCAGGCATTCTTTTTTAGGACGGCAAAATATGACCAACAGGAAGTTGAAAAACTCCTATGTTGGAAGCTTGCACTCAAACGCAACAAAATGTATTCCCACCAATACTGTTCAACTTAATAACTATTGACCAGAACCACATAGCACAGGCATGGACAACAGAGAAAAACCATCGTTTACCTGCAAAAAGTCAACAATAAATTATTTATTTTTCGAATTAAGATAATCATCTGCTAAACATCGTTACATTAGTCATTATCAGCATCATCATCATCAACCGATATATTCCAACAGTCGTACATTTATTTTTTTTCATCGCAAGATAAGACAATACAATTACACTAAATACCTTGGTTGGTTCACATTCACCCCCCTGCCTCGGTTAAGGGCTCTATTGCGGATAGGAACAACTGCAGCCTTTCGTGCAGCCTCAGTTGCCAAGGGAAATTGGTTTTCCTGAAAATTTGATCTTTTCTGTGCAAGAACGCCCTACACACACACACACAAAAAATGAACACATTCAAAAAATGAAGCCAAGGCCCACATGAATCCACTACACAGTTCTTTTTGCACATCAATACCGAAAATAGTTTACATCTACCTTTGCACTTTAGCAACATACCTGTCTGAGAGACGATCTTGAATCCATAAACCTCCAAATCTTTGAGGACTTCTCTTGGGCACCATTGTTCAAATTTTTTTGGCTTTTATTCTGTAGATTATTAAAACAAGAAAAGCCGTTGATATCATAACTACTAGTGAAGCACAATCGAAAGAGGTAGGTAAGTTGAGGAAGTTTTGAAGGAAGATTTCTTACTGACACTCTTTGCTTCTTAGTTTTAGATGTATTTCCTTTGGACATTTTGATGATATCATCTGGATAAAGAACAAAAGCGTGAACACAAACTTTTAGCAAGAAGCCATGGATATTATCAAACAAAAATGCACAAAATAGGGGACTTGTTGATGTGCACACCTAATGTCATGTCCATTTTCTTCTCTGTGAGAGCAATTGCCTCGGTTGTTAGTGGTTTAGTGGCCATCTAAAAGAGGAAAAATGTGTTCAGATAAAAAAAAGAAAGTAAGTAAATGGAACTTCAATAAACAAGGAATACTACAATGTATGAGGCCTATAAGAAAATGTCATTTATACCAATCAATTACAAGCACGCGGGAAGTAAGATGAGATAAGCATGAAATACCTTTCTCTATTGTAGTTTAGATTAACTCACTTTGATATGCATGGCCATATGACTAATATACAAGGCAAAAAAAGAAATAATAAGACTCCAAGTGAAAAATGATATAAAAGTGAAGACTGATCGAAAATGCTTTCAAAAAGGATGAAAGTTTTTCAAATGTTTTCTTTCACTTCCTCTCATCTCTCTATGTTCCCAACACACAAAACAGAGCACCAACGAGTAAAAACAAGGCAGTATATTTTGAACTCAAACATGGATTTACCATACCAAGCCAATCCTTTGTCCCAATTAATTGGAATTGACTACATGAATCCTTTTATGCCATTCTACTCTGTTAAGGGTTGTATTTTCAATTAGTTTCAATAAGTTCATATATTTTCTTAATATGACATCTCATATTAATCTAAGTCTACCTATCTCCTTAGTATTTCCATTATCCATGATCATGTTGTTTTTCTTTACTACAGCATCAACTGATTTACATTGTATGTGTCCAAATTATCTTAAACTATTTTCTCTCAACTTGTCCTCAATTGGTGTGACTCACCAACATAGTTTTAAATAGCGGTTTTACGATACGTCGCGGTAACAATCGCGGTGTAATAGTATCGAAAATATCGAATGATACGTATCGGGAATCGGGTGTCCCGAACGTGAATTTTTTAAAATCATTAGCATCAATTCTAAAAGTCTATTATTTTTTTTAAAAAAAACGTTTTAATTTAAATATTATCATATTGGAATTAATATTTTGAACCTAGATATGTTAAAACAAAAATATGAAAAAAAAAATTACATATCTTAACAGATCAATTAAGTTTTTGCAATTAAAAAAACTCGATGGAAAATCTTAAAAAACACGCTATAATAGTCTTTTACATATAATATTATCTTTTTTATAATTAAAATATTAAATTTTATTTAAATTCAATTAATCTATTTTGTTATAAAAAATTATCTTTTAAAGTTAAAAAACAATCTAATATCCCATTCAGGGAAATGTGAAAAGGCAATCCGTTATCTAATTATCTTTAAAACAATCCCAATATCCCATTCACTGGAACCGGAGCTGTGACATAAGTTCCCTGCTGTGACTATTTTTTATTTTAATTATAATTTTATAATTTAATTAAAATTGTTTAATATTTTATATTTGATTAGCAGCTAATTTGTGTAAAAACTCAAGTCAATCGAATATTTTTATTCATATGATAGGCGCACATTCATCTTACATTTTATTTTTAAAATCCAATAAGTCGATTATTTTATTTAAAAATGAATATGCTTCAATCATATACATAGCGATGTCCAATTGACTTATATTTTTACACAAATTAACTACTCATCAAATATAAAATAATAAACGATTTTAATTAAATTATAAAATTCTAATTAAAATTAAAAATAAAATCAAAGCAGCCCTGCTGTGACTTATGTCACGGCGGAATCCCTTTGCCCCCCATTCACCAGTTCTGTTTGCGCCCAAGCCAAAAATGAGAAACAGAGCGCGTGCGAAACAAAGCACAAAAATGAGAAAGAGAGCGTGTTCGTGGTAGCGACAACCACGATGACTGCATCTACGAAAATCGGCGTCGTCAGACATGGGATGAAGCTCGTCCGACACAACCGGCGACCACAACGACCAAATCTGCAACAATCAGTGCCGTCGTTCCACCGTCGCAAATCAAAGGAAGCTCGAGTTATGCGCGAACACAACAAATCGTTGCAGATCTGTGAAGGATGTTGCAGATCTGTGAGTTTGACCAACGAACACAACACAGGAATGAAGGATGTTGTAGATCAGCGAAGGTGCAAAAACGAATCATTCCTCTTTTAGTCGAATCGGAAAAATATCCGCTACACACCGATACGTATCGCGTACCAGCCGAGTTATGCACGAAAATCGTTCTCACCGAGATATCGGTCCATATCCGACTCGACCTTCATATTTTCCGCTATGTAGCGGCCAGTTCGCTACGAACCGGCCAATATTCAAAATGATGCTCACCATTCTACGAATCTTTTCATTCTTAATTTTATTTTTCTTAGCCTTACCACACATTTAAAAAAAAAAAAGAAGTTGGAACCTCATTTTCGTCTACAATTTTTTCCATCAACAAACGTAAAAGTCTCATCAACCTAAACCCAATGTCGCAGGTAATACAATAATCTAGCACTATATACAAGTGAGGAAGACAATAAGAAATAAGGGCTAACACACCAACTTGTTAATCATGCAATGGTACCAAAGCACCAAATTTTGTATATCTATGGCCTTCAAAACGAGAACTACTGAACTACAATGAATGATTGAAACAGCAGTACCATATTATTAAGTTACCCGGAATTCACAATTAATCATCCAACTATTCCCAATGAGGGAGGGCTAGGTCAAGCAGACGATGACTAACAAGGAATGATCCAGACTTAATACTTTTTTGCGCAGAATCGATGTGAACTTCCTTAGAAATTTACAGGCACCGTACCAAAGAAACACATAGGGATTCAAGATTACATATTCTTACTGATCATGAAAAAATAAGTACGCAACTAAATTTCAAAAACATGCCAAAAACCGCAAAGATATACTCATATACATATACATATTCGTCAATAAGTGGACATGTATATTCATATATTAATATATTAATATATATATATATAGAGAGAGAGAGAGAGGAGAGAGAGAGAGAGATTTCGGGAAGGAGAGATTCAGTTACCGATTTGCAGAAACAAGTGATGACGAAGCTGAGGAGAAGATAGAGATGGCCAGTAATCGTCGTTGAAATTAGGATTAGGGTTTCTAGTTCAGAACAGGATGAAAAAAAACTAGACCTTCCTCGATAAAGCGATATAAACGAGCGAGAAGGAGTCGGCGAGTTTATATTTATATATAGAGGACCCTTGTGATTGACGGACTTCAATTCCCAATCAACCGTTTTAGTCACGTTTCAAATCCGCCTCTATACAATACACCAATGATTTTTGTAAAATTTTCAGCGACAGCTATGGCTCTTTTCACTCATAACTAGCGGACCACGTCATCCTTTTTTACGTTGTTAAAATTAATAAATTAAAATAATAATCATAATTTATAATAAAAATTATGATAAATTACACTAAGTCTTGAAATTTTTGACAAAAATAAAAATTTTCATATGATTTCAAAAATTACAGTAACACTCCTTCAAGTTTGATTTTAACATCAAAGAGACTCTAACTGTTAAAATTTTCGTTTAATTTAATGAAAAATAACCGTTTCATCTCAAAATCACCCTCAAAATCACTGCACACCCCAAAATCGCCCTCAAAATTGTCGTTTGCAACCCTCACTCAAACCCTCCCACTCTATCCAAACCCCAACCTAGTCCCGTCCCCCCACCCCCACACCGTCGGTCCCAAACCCAAATCCCAACCCCAACGGTCGGTTTGGGATCGGCGGTGGGGGGGACGGGACTGAGTTGGGGTTTGGGTGAGATGAGCAGTTTTGGGTGGGGTTGCAAACGGTGGTTTTGAGGACGATTTTGAGGTGAACAATGATTTTGAGGGCGATTTTAGAATGAAAAAGTAATTTTTCGTTAAATTAAACGAAAATTTTAAAGGTTTAGATCTTTTTTATATTAAAATTAAATTTGATAGAGTGTTACTGTAATTTTTAAAACTACATAAAAAATTTTATTTTTGTCAGAAACATCAGGGGATCAATGTAATTTGCCCAATTTTTAAATGAGGCTACTTTAAATATTTGTACGAACGGAATACTCAAGTAAAAAAATCAACCCTAAAAAATAATAGTCTCGTTTGGGTGGATTTTATTTATTAACTTATTTACTTATTAGTAAATAAGTTAAATTCCATTTAAGTAAGTTTGTTTGGGTGACTTGTGACTTGTGACTTATTTACTTATTTGTTTATTTGCTTATAAGTTAGCTACCCAAACAAACTTATTTTTTTTATAAACCAGCTTATAAGTCAACTTATTTACTTATTTACTTATTTAGCTACCTAAACGAGTTTATTTACTTATTTATTTATTTTTTTAATTTGAGCTTATTTTGTTACTCAAATCATAAGATTTATTTATTTTTTTATAAGTTAATGAATAAATAAACAAAATCACCCAAACGGAACTAATGACAAAAATGATAAAAACATGAAAATTAGTAGTTGGCATGACAATAACTAAAAGTATTACTTAAAATCAGTCTTCTTTACATAAAATTGGTTCCTCAACCTATATTACTTAAGTGCCTCAACATTAGTTCAAAATTTGGGACTCAGATTTGTGCTATAATAATAATAGTAACAACGAAAACAACAATAACAACTATAATAATAATAATAATAATAATAATAATAATATGCTTAAGGGCCTAAAAATTAGTTCAGAATTTAAGAATTAGATCCGAGCTATAATAATAATAACAACAACAACAACAACAACAACAATAACAACTATAATAATAATAATAATAATAATTGGAGGGTTGCATAAGTGACTTTGTTAGGCAAGCCTTCCTTTTCTTAGCTGTTCACACCATATATTTTGTAATTTTTGTTAAAAGCAGGGAGTGTGTATAATTTTTTTTAAAAATTAGTCTAAGCACTTCTTCAATTATTACTGAGTAACATCTTACCTTTTCAATTTCATAAGTGCACATGTAGTTCTCTTAATTATTTAATTTGTATTATTTGTATCTCTTCAATCAAAAAATATTTTGTATGATTTTTGATAATTGAGAAATTTAAATGTAAGTTAAGAAGGATAATGTGATATTTAGTAATAAATGATAGAGTTATTGTGTAATTTTTCCAAAATCTTTAAAATTGTTGGAAAGTTCTGTTTAGTGGTGACTCTTTATTGGTAACTATTGATTATATATGAGATAGTAGTTTATTTATTTATTTATTTATTTATTATTTTATTTTCTATATTTTAATAAAACTAATGTAATTTTTTTTTTATTTTATTAAAATCAATAGAAAATATAAGTTTTTATTAAAAAAAATAAAAAATTCAAAATAAGTTAGTGAATCAAATCTATGTTTTTGTATTTTTCAACTTTAGTAAGCTTTATTCATTTTTAAACCAAAATTTATAAATTTTCTATGTTTTCTCATCAATGGGAAATGAAAAGGTAAAAAATGAAAAAATAGAAAAAGTATTAAAAGAGAAAAATAAGCCATTTTTTGTTATTTTTATTCCAAACGGAGCCCAGAGGCCCCAGACTACGCTTTCCAATTGATAAACGTCTCTCTCTCTCTCTCTCTCTCTCTCTCTCTCTTTAAGTTTGGTTTTTGGTTGGTCAAAACTCTTGATCTTGGGATGCCTAGAATTTTAGTTTGTTTAGAATTTTTAAAAAAATTAAATTAAATTAAATTTTTTGAAATATTTATTTAGAGTAGTTTTTATATTTTTATTAAAATATTTAATATGTTATTTTTTTGTTTTTAAGTTTTAGTATTTCAAACGCTGCACATTTTTTTATTTTTTTAGAATAAACTTAATTTTAAATTAAAAATATTATAATTATTTCATTAAAAAAGAAGTTAGATTGTGTAGAACACATATAAGTTTTTTTTTTAAATTATGGACTTTTTAAAAGTGAAAAATACTATAATTTAAAAATTATTTTTTAAAAAACGTCAAATTATAACCGAATCGTTTCGTTTTCAGAAGCTTCAATGGTCACACCCAACTAGAATGGACATGCCTCTGTTCAGAATCACTAAAAAAATTAGTTTTTTTTTAAAAAAAAAATTAAAATATTTTTAAAATTATAATATTTAATATATATATATATAAAGTTACCATTTTTGGTTATTTTTTTTAAAAAAACTATACACATTTTAGACACACTAACTATATTTTTTTAATGAAATAATTATAATATTTTTAATAAAAAAATTCATGTTAATAATATTTCAAATAGTACAACTTAAAAATAAAAAATAAATACATATTACATATTTTAATAAAAAAATTAAAAAAAATATTCCAAATAAATTATGTCAATAAAAATAAAGATATATTAA
>JAOTRH010000013.1:8985334-8998728 GCA_034768845.1 Heliamphora exappendiculata | reverse complement strand
CCCCCCCCCCCCCCCCCCCCCCCCCCCCCCCCCCCCCCCCCCCCCCCCCCCCCCAACCCAAAAAAAAAAAAAACGAACCAAACCCCAACAATATACAGCGGCGGATAGTTAAGAGAATTAAAAAAAAAAACATGCCAACAATATATATGCATGAAACATACACACATATATAGATATGCTTAGAGAGGGCTTTAATTAGTCGAAAAGAGAGAAAAACAATGAAGAAAATAGAAGGCCTAAAAGTCCACTCTTATTTTTTACTTATATACTAGGAATGCAGTGTTAAGTTTGTAGGGGTACGCATACAATTACAGAATAATAAATAACAAAACATGGGAGTACTTGTAGTATTTTTCACTGGGCCTTAGTTCCCTCTGCCCCTTGCATGAATTTGACAAAATGAGTAGATAAAAACACTGCATGTTATTCCACCAGAATGTCATGTAATGTACAAATAATGAATAAATATCGTGAAGCTGCTGCTAAATTTACATAGTGGTTAATCTAAGCTGTTACTTTAAACTTTGGCCCTATTTACAACTTTACTGTTATAGACACATACATGATGTCACCTCTTACTTGAATCAGTGAGTGTTGTTCTATCAGGTTCTGACTTAGAGTCATCCTGTAATGTAGTCAACCACAAGTGCACCTGTGACAGAAACAAAAAATAGTGAAGGAAAAAAAGTGGAAACTATTAATGTAAGCATCAGATAAGAAATACAAAGTTCTTTTTTCTTGTACTTGGAAAACACAAAGAGTAATCAAAGAATTACCACGAGAAAAATGAATGTCTAAATCCCTATTTACTGGGAATTTCCATTTACTTTTTCTTGGGTATCAACCAACCAAGGTAAGCTTTGTATTCCAATTAATTGGGATTGATTACATAAATTCTTTCACACTATTTTGCTATATTAAAAGCTATATGTTTAGTTAGATTAATAATTTAATATCCTCCTTTTAGTATTCTCATTAACAATAATTTTATTATTTTTCTTCACTATTGCATCTCTTAGTCTGCGTTTTGTGTGTGCAAACCAACCTATTCTATTAACATCACTTTTATCATTTCACGAATCTTGTCATTATTAATTTTATCTTTTCTAGTTTTATTATACATTTACGTCAGCATTCTTATTTCAATAATACTTATTTTATTTGTAATATTTTTATATAATATCGTTGGTCTAATAACTATCCTATTAAATTTTTTTTAATGTTGAAAGTATCAGTCGATACCAAAGTAGCCAAAATCACTCCTCTATTTATGCCAACCAATTTTGATTCTATGAGTTATATCACCTGTCATCGCTCTATTTTTGTTAATAATTAAATTTAGATAACGAAAAATATTCACTTTTTGATATCTCATAGTTTTGAATCATTGGTACTTTCATTATATTTCATATATATATATATATTTATTTCTACTTATTTTAAACTCTTTTGATACATGCATATTCAAACTTAGATTTAAGTTCATAGAGATTTGATGAAGTGTTTGGATGCTAGTTGTTAGCTAATCTAATTTACAACCCCTTCTTCTTTTCGGGTATGGGGCTAATATGTGTAATAGATAAGACTCTAAACTCGAAGGGTGGAGTTTTCTTTTTCATGGGTGTAAAAATGTGGGGGGGAAAAAAAAGAAAAGAAGAGAAAGGAGTCATTTGGAAGTGAAACTTGGAATGAATTATAATGCTTCCATTCTCTAGAACACCTAGAAGTCATCATCCATCAGATTGGAGAGAATGCTATTCAAGAAATTTATTTTTTCCTTCCAAATACCTGTAAGTAACCATTTCATGAACTATTCAATGACTCTCACAATGAACACATAGTAATAACACTTGCCACAACAGTGAAGAACAATTTGACCTAAATTTCTTTACCATGCCATCATGTACTTTCATTAGTTTATAAAACCAAAACCATTCAGATGACAGATACAATCAACAAACAGTAAAAACACATGAGAAGACTAAGATCAGTATCCATCCCTCTGATCTCCCTGGAAAACTAAGTGAACTTCTCTTTTCCACCTCATGCACAAGTGACTGCAAGCTTCGGATGAGGACAACACAATGACAAGAAGGCAGAACCATCACTAAAAGAAAAATTGACATGATGCAGGCAATGATGTAAATAATTACAGGGTGTACCTGTACTTTGGAAACACTGGAGCACTCATATCGCAGCCCATGCCGAGTTAAGATGTAAAAGCAATATCGAGTTTCCTCGTCTTCTCGTGTAAAGGATGGCAGAAGACCAACTTCAGTGACATCAGATAGGAGGGTGGAATCTTGAGGACTCAAATCTGCAAAATATTTCTCCCCAGTTCATTAGAAAGCACTTCTTGTGCATTTCTTCCAATAATAAAATGCATAATGTGCACAGCTTTTGGGTTGCCAATAATGCACATCATTTAATATGCAATTCGACTTATTGATGTACAGAAGCTCTAGGAAAGCCAGCCAAGAATGCCTATGAGCGGATTCGTGGTAGATTTTGGTTGTTGAATGCATCTAGAGTTAGGGTTCTAAGACGCAAACGAAATATTATTTGTAAGAAAAGGTTGAAATTGAGTTTCTTTCTTAAGTGTATTTGCACAGAAACTAGGTAAGGTTGGCTACTATGCTGAGCCAACTGGTCCTTGCCTGCACAAGCAAGCAGATGACACCAGACCAGTGAAAGCCAATGAAATTACCGAAATATCCCAAACTTCTATAACTTAGCATACTGTTGTAAAGCCTGTCCTGCATTACGTTAAATTAAAACAAACAGACCTAAAATTATTTCAAAAAATTGCTCCATTATCCCTAAAAGTGCTCCATGTGAAGTTTCAGATTTGTCCCTTTTGTTAGCACTCCACATCACCTATAAATGCAAGTTAGATGCATTGAGAAAAGAAACACAACTCTTACTGATAATATTGCCAACTTAAGTATATAGCACGTTGATTCAGCACAAACAAGGAGTGACAATTGGTCTCATTGAAGCAGGTCTCTCACTCTATATGTTCCTTGGCATTGTAATCACATAGTAAAATATGAGGTCAAGACCAGTCAATGAGAATATCACGATCCTTGACAGGAGAGGTAGAACTATGCTACCATGCTAAATTCAATAAGGTCCATGAATTATCACAAACATGCGTCACTGCAACAAATCCTTGGTGAGAGCTAAACTATATCTGCAAATTCCATTGACCTTTACACATTAATTGTAGAAAAGTGGCAGACATGTTTTCAAGCAAACATTGCTTCAAAGGAAAATAGCACCCTCCTGCCCTAATATATCCAAGCTAAATTATCCCAAGTAGCACCAAACCATCTCTGGGTTGCGGTGAATACCAAGCATGACATGTGTCAGATGTTGGGCATAATTGCAACAAAACAGTTATAAGTAGAATTACCTACCTGTTGACAACATATAAAAGAAGATACATGATCCATGAAGGACAAGAAAGCGTGGAAGCCAATCATCAACTTCCATATCATCAATGGGAGGTGGTTCTCCAGGTAATGCTGCCCATCTCTATCAAATAAAAGAAGAGATTATCAATGAAGTTACCAATGTGCACAAATAGAGTATCCAAAAACAAACATAAAGTGAAACAAGATAAAGATAGTACAGTCCGGATGTATAGATAGCCTGAAAGACGAGCCGATCGCAAGATTTCATCAACATGTTCCAACCTGTATGGAACAAAATGATCTTAATGTTGATAGGTGATACAGAGAATAAAGAAATTCATTCAGTTGAAACGTATCATCAAGATCTCCAAAAAAAAAATAATAATAAAGAAATAGAGCATAGTATTGGAATCAAAAGACAATAGACATGCTTGCTCATTCAAACACTCCAGAGAGAAGATTTCCTAGGCATAATGCTCTTTCCCCATGCTGCCTATTAATGCTAGCGGACGGATATATATCTGACGTTGAGAATCTCATCTGAGAAAGTACAACAATATCTTTCTTGTATAAAGTACATTTATCATGACCAGTTCTGATCTGTAAGTTTTACACAACAATCTATCTTCTGAAAAAAGGCATCTATATAACCTGCATGTTTAGCTTGCAAGGAAACTGCTTCATGATAATAAAAAAATACGAGTCTAGCTCTTTGCAGCAATCCCTCAAAATCCTACGTTTGCTTGCATGCTAGCCAATTTTATATTCTAACTTAAATGATCTTGCCAATTTAAATTTAGGAACAGACTTTGTAGTCAGATTTCCTTATGCGCAGGTTCATAAAGTTTAAGGCACCAGAAAGTGGGGAAAAAAATGCACCTAAGAGTATACAATTTATCAAAGCTGCAAAAGACTGGCATGAACAGTGTTTAACTCAGAGTCAGGTATATCATACAAACTGTGAAGATAAGCTTATTAAATTTTCAGCAATAAACTTTGGGCATGGAGAATATCATATTAGAGAAGATCAAAAGACTCCCAAAGTTTTACGCCTGCTTTATCCAAACCATCCAAACAACTGACCTGAACTCGTGAGAAATTTCATTGATCAACTATGAAAGTGACAACAAAAACCTCTTAAACAAGTGATATGACAGGAATAATTGTTTGATTTTACCATTTAAGCCCAAAAATAAAAATTCAAACACAAAATTCCACCCTTTGTATTTTGCTAAGAATTCATATCATTGCTTACATACCATGGCACCATAACAGGAAACAACTCTGTCCTTGAAAAATTTAAATAGTAAAAGGCTAGAAAATATATTTACAAAGAAAAAAACATATCACAGTTCCAAGATCAAGTATCAAATCATCTTACTGAGCTTTCAAATGAGCTTCTCTTTCTTCTAAATCAACAAGTCCTGATCGAAGGGATTCTACTTCTGCGGCTGTTAACATAACCTGCAAGTATTACAGTGCTTGTCACTAAATATGAATGTACACTACAAGCTTGTGAGCAGTAAATGACAACTCAATCAACCTTTTCCTGACCATCGGTGCCAGATCCCCACAGTAACCCACGTAGACTAAACAAGTTTAGCATGGATGCAGCACCTCTTATTTTGAGCCCGCAAATGGCTGTGGGAGCTATGCTAATGCAGAACAAGGAAACCAAACAGAAATCAGTTTGGCATGTATTACTTCTTTCCCTTTTACTGCTAGTAAGAAGAAATACCTCGAAGTGTTATCTGCTCTTGGATGTGAAAAAGAGGAAGTTTTTGTCTGAGGAGAGTCCACACCAGATGTTGAAGGCACAAAATGATCTGAGAAAACTTTTATTCCTTTAGGACCATCATCCATTAAGCTTCCGTCCACTTTAAAAATCTATAAACATAATCGGCAATCCAAAGTAAAATTAATAATCAGTAATCCAACTTAATAAATCCTGCTAAAAAACTCAGGTGTAGTAACGAAATTAGTTCCTCTACTCACAATGTCTATTTGCCACCAGTTAAGACATTTATAAGCTATCATCACTATAAGTCTATAATTGCTAGAGGGATAGATAAACTAAATTTATCACCCTCCAAGTTACACCAAAATTTCACTTTGGCCCGTCAAGTTTCAATTGAAACCACGTTTAGCTCGAAGTTGCACCTGCATTCAATATCATCCCTTTGTCAATAAGTGTCATCAGGTTAGAAATCAGGCACAAGACTGTTCCATGACCTAGGAAACAATTTATTGATCACCCTTCATATGAATGACATTCTCCAAGTTTCATCCACCACTTCCACCATCTCAATCAATGAAATCGATCACTTATATCCATTATATCAATTGTATTCTCTCTTTCTAAAACGAAACCGACCACGACATCTCTTGTCTAAAAAATTCACCTATGCTACTTCCTTAATTCACTTTCTCCCTCCAAAATAAATCCCCCTCATCTTATTTTCCATTAACAAAATTGATCATTAATACTTCATCCACATGCCGGATTTGTATAAAAATTTGTCTATTACTGATGGCTGTAGCAGCGTGGTTGGATTCTGCTCCTTTGTGTGGTCCCCCTTTTTGAGTGGATAGGATAGCCCTAATCCTTGATCCGGATTTGCTGTTGAGGGGGCAACGGAAAGCCCAAAGGGTCAAACAAGTCTATCTAGGCACATGGCTAGCACATTGTCACTTACCACCCGGGATTCAGTCATTTCCCTAGATCTGGAGTTGCTTGAGGTCCATCCCATTGGTAGGGTTTACCTTGCAGGGACTGGGTTGTGACAGATTCTGTAGAGATTGTCGTGGGTCACGAGGGAGTGGTAGTTAAGGGTTGATAGCATGGGGACCACATATTGCAATCGCACCATCCACAAAGCTGTACACCTTTTGCTAAGCTATATTTATCTTGAGGAGATAAAAGCTTGGGGACAGTGGGACACATGTCCCCCTATCAAAGGAAAAACTAATTTGGCATGTTTCTCCTTTCTATTGGGAGTCGCTCATATGTGGACAGGCCACATATTGGGAATTATCTATTTACACGTATTGATTCCAACTCAATTTATGAGACCTATTCTATCTAGAATTGCACTTTTATTTCATATTTAACTGATATTTCTCAATATGATTTCATTTAGAATTCTTTATTCTTGTTTTGTATATATAATGATTTTTCTCTCTACCCATACAATATAACAATACATATATTTTTCTTAATGCATACGCTTCCTTCTTTCTCTCCACAAGTTACAAATTCATGGAGTTAGTTAATTTGCATAAGATTCATCCCTCACTCCAGGGACTTCACTTTTATATTGAAAAAGCGTTGAAACTCTACTACTATATATATATGCGTGTGTGTGTGTGTGTAAATACCCCGAAAGGGACCTGAAAAAGCTTCTGTAAAAGGGAACCCTCACTCTATCATGTAATTATGTTCTATAATTTGGAGCACAGTGCAACAAAGCATATAGTTCTTTAGCGATTCCTCAATGTTGTAAAGTATTCTTTACATTTATGAGATTCAAACTCTATGTTCCGCGGATGTGTTGTCTTCATGCTGGTCCCCCCCCCCCAAAAAAATAAATAAATAAATAAATAAATCACCTATGGTAATGGAGTTAATGCATTGCTCAAAACAGCAAATGGAAAATGGGAAGATTGTAAAACTTTACCCAAAGATAGCTCTCCTTAAGAGGTTACTTGAAGGAAAGATGGAGAGGGGAAGCAACATCTAGGCATTTATGGAAACCTGAGATGCTGAGTTTTGTGTCAGTCAGACTGGGAGCATTATACTGATAAAAAAAAGACTTGGAGCATTACATTATAGAGGGTGTTTGTTTGAGCATATTTTAGCTTTTAACTTATAGTTCAGCAAAAAGTTAAGAAAATTCAATCAGGTCTGTTTATAGCCTTTTACTTTTAGCTTCTAATTCTAAATCAACAAATATAAATTCTATTAATTGAAGCAATAAGTTCACAACTTTAACAAATGTTAATAACTTCTTCTCTAAGTTATAATCACATTTTTTCAGCTATAATTTATAAGCACTTCTAATGTAAGTGGAGTGATTATAGTTGCCACTATACAGTTCTCCCCTGCCTAAAGGTAAATCCTAATTTTTACATCCTAAATATGCAGTGCAAATATATCCCAAACTATCTTCAGAGCATATGGTCATTTTCACATTAAACAACTTGGGCAGATACAGTACACCTGAAACAACAAATCTCCTCCTAACATAAACTCTTTGGGACAACCACACAAATACCCTGTTGGCATTCTTCTCCATCTAAAACCTTCTCCGCATTTCCTTTTCTCATAATAGAAAACTTTCCCACGTCTAATAGCTGTTTTCATCTGCTTAATTCAATAAAAATTATTTTTATTTGAATTAAATCAAGAGTAATCAATTTGAACAAAGCAGTGCTAGAAAATCAAACCTGAAACTGTTGCTTCCTGTGTCAACAGTCGGATTAATCAACAAGATCTAGAAGTTTAACACGAAGACTTCCTTGAATTGACAGAACCACACTAAGATTCCCCAGTATTTACAAATCAGAAGAAGAATAAAAGAAGAAAGGAGGAACTCTGCCTTTAGTTGACTTGTGGAAAGGCAGAAGCCCAAAAAAACATCTTCTACCAAATCAGATGATACACCAAATTCTTCATGATCTTGTAGAAAAAAGGGTGGCTAATGTTTGTGGATAAGTTTTGGGAAAAGGAAGAAGAAGACCCGTTTATCAAACCCAACAAGGTCAACATAAACAACTACAATTTCAAAACTTATCCATGTGAAATCATACTATATCTTCTACTAAATCAGATGATACACAAAATTGTACATGATCTTGTAGAAAGAGGGTTGCTAATACTTGTAGATAAGTTTTGGGAAAAAAAGAAGAAGATCCTTTTATCAAACCCAAAAAGTTGAACATAAATAACTACAATTTCAAAACTTATCCACGTGAAATCATACTAATAATAGTAGCCGAATACATATATGCATACATATATATCTAAAACTTGGATAAATAGCAGATTATAATTGGATAAATAAATAAAAACAAAATAGGAGAAGAAAGAAAAGGGAGTCGCACCAACTCGGAAACTTCGTTACAGAGATGGAGAAGGAGCTCTAATGGTTCTTTCGTCTTGTCGGGAAGTCCTTTGACCCAATGCCAAACATGTGATATGACTGGTCGGTATGTGAGATGCTATATGTAAAAAAAAATACAAAAAACAAAAAACTTTATTATAAACACTTCTTCGGAATGATTTATGTGAAGAAATATGCGAATAACCCCAATTGGTAGTTGAGTGAATAATGATTAAAAATTGTATAAATATTTATATAAAATATATTAATGTTAAAAATAATTATTTTTATTATTTTATTATTTATTGTTTAATGAGTAATGATTAGCACAATTTTTACTTTAAATGGCTAATTTAAACATAGCATGATGAACAGTTAATAATTTTGGCATCATAATTAAGAGTCGGTAAATAATTTGTACTTGTTTTAACCAATTAATACGCACGGTTTATATGGGTTAATAAAATAGATTCGATGTATTAAATGAAAATATATGAAAAATGGGTTGATTTTAAGTTTTTTTAAAATTCGACAAATTTATTAAGGTGCGATCTCCCTATCAAGTTTTGATATTCTCGTAATATCTTTAAATAATAAAAATATTTTAAAATATATCCTTAATAAATTTAGTCAGTGCCCTTAAATTTTGTATTTTTTTATTCTAATAAAAAATAAAAATATTTTCAAATGTACCCTTTAATAAACTAGTTATTACTCTTTAATCTACTGTATTTCTTAAAAGTCTCAACCCATTTTACGGAGTGTTTCTTAATGCTCATATTTTTCTTCGTAGGCCTTGATTGATAATTTTGATTTTTTTTGACTAAAATGCCAAAAAGTTAAAATTGTCTATTTAACAAAAAAATTAAAAAACTAACAAGTAAAAAAGTCAAATCAAAACACAAATTTTGAAAATATTCTATTTAAACTCCCACAACTTTTAAAATATAATAATACCCTTATTTAAAACTTATTTACTACTATTACAAATTACATAGAATTGTTAATATTAAATATATAAAAGAGTAAAATTGTTCATTTTGAATAAAAAGTAAAAAAACTAGTTTGTTACCCAAACAAAGAACTTTTAAAAAGTTTGCTTAAAAATTAAGTTACTAAATAATCTATATGGAACCCAATTTAACTTTTTAGCTAAAAATATATTAAAAAAAACAAAAAATAAAAATGCTAGCTTTAAAGTTAGTTGCCAATCGGCCCTTTAATATACAACTAGATGTATTAAACGCTTGTACAAAATATATAAAATATCTATGAGTACATTAAGCCAAAGACTTTGTATATTTATAAAATCTTTTTAAAACATATACTGTTCATTTTTCACAAATAATAAAAGTTTTTTTTATTATTTGTTAAAAATAACAAAAATTTATTATTTGTTTTATAGAATTTTTTATTATAACAAAATACTACAAAACAAATTTTAGATCATGAGTCAAATGAGTATAAGGTCAAAACAAATTCTAAAAACCAGTGTCCCTTTTAAGTTAAATTCTTGATTCCGTCACTAAACTCGCCTACGATATATTTTAATTAAAACAACAAATTCTAATCTCTCTCTCTCTCACACACACACATACAATAATATAAATTTTCTAAAAATTATAATGAATAAAATAGAGCAATATATTTTTTAAATAAGTATGTAATGTAAATATTGTTGTTGTTATTATTATTATTATTATTATTATTATATTACTATTTTTAACTGGTCTTTTACTTGACATGTTAAGTATAAGTTTTTTTAAAAAAATTATAATATATTTTTTAAATTTTTTATAAATTAATTTTAATAAAATAATTTTAAAATTTTACAATATTTCAATTAATTAAATTACGAGTTAAAATTATTATTAATTTTGACGATAAAAAATTAGCCACAAATTTGTCCATCAATAATAAATTAATTAAAAATTTCCCTACATCCCGTCTCAAATCTCAATCTAACCCGCGTGGCCGCGCACACCTCTAATCACAAGACACATTGCGCTGATGTTCTATTTAATGCAACATCTAAAGCCTTTCCATAAATTACAAATGAGGTCTCGTTTGGTAATGAGTTTGAAGCAGGATTTCTATTTTTTATTTAAAGTTCAAATATTCAAAAGATTATTAATTATGTTTAAATGACAATTAAACTTATAAATAAAATATTTTTTTAGTTATTTAACTTCAAGAGCTAAAAACAAAAAAAGAGCTTAAGATTATTTTTTAATGACAATTAAAATTATAAATAAATGATTAGTTATTTAACTTCAAGACCTAAAAACAAAACCACAACAAATGACATTTAAATATAGTTACCATAACTAATCAGAGGGACTCCACATTTAAGATGGTGGGGTCAATCGACCCCCATTAATTTTTTATTGTTATTATTGTTATATTATTTTTAAAATTTGTGTATAATATGATCTCATTAAAAAGTATAGTTGACCCAATATAACATAAAAGTACTATACGTTTACTTTTAGCGCATTGCATCGAATTATTTATTATTTTTCTAAATATTTTTATTACAAACATAGATAATACATTCGTAGATTTTGAAAAGTTTAAGTCGTAATGTTTTACAAATTATATATTTATATAACTATCTCATTGAGTTATTCTACATAATGATATATATAAATTTTCAAGAGTTTAACAACCGCTTTACAAACATGAATATTGAAATTTCCTTCAATCCCTTCAAAGATTCAATCTTTCCCCGAGCTTTCCTATTCTTGTATGTTTATTTGTGGGAAAAAAATACACAAACACTCATTATATTATAACTGTACATTATTTTATTTTTTGAACTAAAGAAGTGTACAAAACGATCTTTTAACTATTTTTGGTATCACTTCAATTCTTTCAATTAGTATTATGTTAAATAAGCGAACAAATAGACCATCTGAATTAAATACACGTATCAAATAAACTCCATTAACTATTTGATGGTATCAATTCAAATCATTTTGTCTGAATAACTGCAACTCTGATTTTTTATTTTCTATTAACTTGAACGACGGAATGTTAACGAAAGAGGTTAAAATGACATCAACGAATAGTTAAAGATTAATTTGTATGCTTCTTTAATTCAAGAAGGTAAAGTAATACACGGTTATAGTATAAAGAGTGCTCGTGTAATTTTTCTTTTATTTGTGTGGTTTGCTTTGGTGATTATTTGGTTATATATATTAAAAATAATATTTTTTATACTATGACAACG
Source organism: Heliamphora exappendiculata (assembly GCA_034768845.1). Lineage (NCBI taxonomy): Eukaryota > Viridiplantae > Streptophyta > Magnoliopsida > Ericales > Sarraceniaceae > Heliamphora > Heliamphora exappendiculata. Next base: position 8,986,978 of record JAOTRH010000013.1, on the reverse strand, counting down.
GGACATTATGCAGTGATTTTAAAACGTAAAATGCTATAAATAAGTTAAATTTGTTACGAAATGATTATTTAGTGTGAATATATTAAAAATATATTTTATTTATTAATTGAGATGATTAATTTAATTTTTATCAGATAAATTTTATTCCTGAATGACCCATCAACAAAAAATTTTATTGCCAATAGAAATAATGCAATATTTTAATAGGTAACCTTAATATGACATTTTAATACGCTTCTCAGTTACTAAAGATCTTGCATGAAGCTAGGGTTGCCCCAAAAAAAAAAAAAGAGAGTTAAACATGATATATATCCTCCAATAGCAAACTCAATTTATTCAGCTCTGATTTTATTTATTTACAATTTTAGGAGCGCGTTTGATTGATCGGTTTAAACATAAATTTGAATTATTTATTTTATGAAATTATAATTTTTTTATTTAAATTCAACGCGTAATAGAAAAAAAATATACCTATTGGATAACTAATTCTAAAAAAATATGAAATATACATTATTTAAGAAATTATAGTATTAATAATTCATTCACTATTAAATTCTATAAAATTACTTATCAAGTACAATTATATATCTTCTTATTATTAATTGGTTGGTGCATAAAAGATTGTCCTGTCAACCAATATAAACTATAATTAAGGGTTCACATGGTAGCATGACTTAAAGTAGAGTTTTTATTTTTTTAGCTTAAATTAAATAAATAAAAAACTTGTTAAGTTAAAAAGTAATTTTATGCAAATTTTGTAGTGAGAAAAAGTTAGTGATTTGATGTTATTTTTTATGATTTTAAATAAAAAATTAAAAAAACCCACTTTACACCAAAATCAAACATGGCCTACATACAATAACAACCAACCACCATTGCTTGTTGCTGCATCTTTTGAAGGGGAGACACGAAATTGTATTTGAGTACAGTTACGTGTTTGTTTGTGAATTAGTAATTTAGAAGGCCAATGCTTTTAAGAAGGAATGATTTGAATTGTTAAGCTCTCAATATCAAACTTTTACAGCAATTTTAAGAAGGTATTTTGTTGTATTTGATGTACTTTTAAATTGAATTTATATTAAATTTATAATACATTTAAATATTTTAATCTTTTTTAATAATAAAAAAAGCTCTCAATATCAGACTTCAGAGCAATTTTAATCTCAATATGTGGTGATAATTGTAAATAATAATAAACTTTCTTTCTGGTATCGTCAAAGATTTTATGGCTGTGCGTGAATTGCATAAACTGAAGGACAATGGAAATGCAATTTTGGGTTTTTTTTTTTATAATTATTGTGAAAAATATGTAAATGCTAAATTAAAAATCACATTTTCAAATTAAATAGAAATTTGAACTCACCTCCCAAGTAATCGTATGTTTCATGGTCAATTCAATTAAAAAGGAAAATTTTGAACTTTAATAAGTCTTTATAAAAAAAAAAATCTTAAAGACAGATCTGCATTATTTAAAATCTTATTACTTTCCGATAGAGAATTCATAAGGTTTTACTAGGTTGTAACAAGAATTTTACCAAAAATAAGCACAGAAAAGTGAAGTAATTAAGAATTAGGGATGGGTCCAAGAGTCTTCTAGTCTTGAGTTAATTTTTTCGTCGTTAAAAATATATATATATATTCGTC
>JAOTRH010000013.1:8957574-8973028 GCA_034768845.1 Heliamphora exappendiculata | reverse complement strand
AAGCCTAGGGTCGTATACTCCTAGGGTCGGGCCTGGGCATATCCCTCCCAAAAAATATGGCCCAGCCAGGCCTAAAAATTTGGCAAGTTCCGTTCGGGTTCGGGCTCGGGACGCCGTTTTGGCATGCCTACTGAGGTTGACCTTGGCATTCATCGATTCAGCTACATTGCAAGGAAGGGACTTGAAGCATTCCAAGAACGTTTAAGAAATGGAATACTGAATCTGGGTTTAACTATCCGGGCATTATTTTTATTTTTACACCCCCATCATTGGTTACCATTTGATGATGATCAATGCCAACTTTAGAATATAAGTGAAATGTCTTCTGTCACTTGCAATGCTAACTCGAAGCTTTCAGTTGTCTTTAGAAGTAACGGTTTTATTCCCCATCCCAATCACTGCAAACAGGCACACAAACCCAAAGAATTACCAGAGAAAATTCTATGCTGTGTGAGACTCAACTAGATTAACTTTGTTAATAGTGGCCAAATTCCCACTTTGGTGACCGACAATCGATTTGGATGCCCCGATGTAGGGCCTGGCAATCAAAATCTTTTACACCCATGTGAGGATCAAGATGTCCCTGCAATTCCAGCCTTGTACAAATGAAAGAAAAGAAAAAAGCAATTTGCTGTATAGTATAAATAAACTGTCCTTTTCAGCTTTGAGAGTCATATAAGCCACTTCCCTATTTGAGAGTGATTTTCTACCAAAAGTAATATATCTATGCAATGTAGCCAAAACAGAAGGCTGGTCAGGAGTCACTCTGGAACTTCTGTACTCTCAAAAGCTTTAAAAATAACTAGCAAACAAACATAACTGAACGGTTGAGTCAATCGGTGCTGCGTGAGCAAATGACCCAACATCCAACACTCCATTATTTCACAGCAGCCTGCTGAGAGACTTGATAAGCAGTTTTAAATTTCGTCTCGTAGCTTCATCGCCCGTAAATCCCAAAATATCAGAGCTTATACTCTGCAATGATGCAAAAAGGATTAACACAAAACAAGAACAACAATGATAAAGGAAAACAAAAACGATTAATGAATTGTGGAATTGGGTAAAGATGTAGAAAAATGCCAAGCAAGAACACACCTCAATGTTCTTCAAGGTGAAAATTAGCGTGTATATGGACTTCCGAATCAGTTCGGTGTTCTCCGGGGTCATAATGGATAAGTGCACCTTTCTACAGAGGGAAAGAGAGGGGGATTAAAGCACTGTAAGCCTAAAGCAAGGTCTGGGAACATAACATCTCTCATAGACTTTTACCACACTTCGTCATTTCTTGAAACCATAACGCATATACATTGACACCTAATGACTGCACAACTTAAGCCGCCCACAGGAAAAAATGATCAAAAGAGGTTAGGACCTTTTACCTCAATTCCTCAGATGCTTCTGTCAGACTTTTGGTTAAACTCTCAACTTCCATTAGCAAACCACTGCCACGAACCTCAGCAAGAAAAGGTTGAACATCATCAGCCATGGCTTTGATCTGAGACATCACAGAGACAATTTTTGTGCATTAGCATATATAAAAAGAGGGCACAAACAAGGATCTTCGTGCTCAATCTAAAAGCATGCAAGAACCTTGTTTACAAGCACATATACTGACTTATGTTGCACACCAACATGCCTATAGTTGTCATAAAACTCAAGAACATTTTGCAAGAAAAGAATGCTCTCTCGTGCCACAAGTCTCCAAGACAAAAGTTTCAACTTCAAATGGTTTTCACCCATCCCTTCACAACAATCAGTCGTCAACAACAAAATCATTTGTACGGTGGTGTTTGGCATTGCTGAAATTAGTAATTTATAAATTATAGTTTGTAACAGAAATTGTTAGTATTTGGTAAAAATTATAACTTGTAATTGAAATAGAAAAAAAAATAGTTAATAGATTGTAGCAGAAGTTATGAGCATTTGGTAAGAAATTATAACTTATAATTAAAATTAGTAGTAAGAAGTTAAAAACTACTAGCAATAACTTTGCCAAATACCCCTGTACCACCTAGCTCAAATTTTATGTGGAAACAACAAATGAAGCTAGCATCACAATTTATTCAAGTCCCACGGTATTATTCCCATCTTAGTAATTTGTAATCATTTACCCAAACAAGGCCTTGAACTTCAATTTCACGGGAAATGCCTAGGGTATTCGCGCATATATACTACATTTCTTTACAAGTGCCCAACCTCCAAATTGGACAACAAATAATTGATGTTATAATCCCAACTCTGCTTTTCATACCTCTTTAATTGCAAATAGTTGTCAGCAAACTCTCTTAATCAATCTCAACAAATGATAATTGATATTCCTCAATCCTAATATGATAAGTACCTCCTAAATTAATCATAACAAAATTACTTTTCAAAACTCAGATGACATATAATATATACAGGCCAATAAAGTTTCTACTGGAAATATGCATTCAAACGACTAAAACCTTAACGGGCATCACACCTTTGAAAGCAGCGGTCTTGCCTCTTCAATAACAAATGAAACCCGTTCAGCTAATGAATAGGCGTTGGCAACACCAATTTCTTCTACTTCACGTCCAAGACGGGTGAATATCCCAACCAAGGCATCCAAACTTACCCCTTGATATCCCTTCAACTTTTGTCTGTCGCATACAATTAGACCTTCTTTAACACATTTGGGATCAAGGGGTCCTGCTGAAGGCGTCGGAATTGGATCTCGAGGGGTAATATCAATTAGAGTTTCCATGAGTAGGCCAGACTGGTTCACCTCAACCAGTGAATTTCGCGGTATGATTATTTTATCATCTTCAACCTACAAACAGCAAGGTGATGCATATAAGAAAACATCCAATTTTTGTATAATAATAATTAAAAAAAAAACTTGAACAATGTTTCGTTTTAATAATGGTGTGTGACAAACCTCAACTACTGCTTCAATACTTGTTAATGAAGGATTAACGCGAATCACATTGCCAACAGTGACCCCTCTAATCCTAACTGGAGTTCCTGTGCAAATCCCACAAGCCTGAGCAAACTCGAAAACGGCCAAATACTTCCTGAATTTAGACCTCAATTGAAATCCCCTCAACCAAGCCAAACTAAGAGCGAGGAGGACAGTGCCGGACACAAGAAACAGTCCAACTCCACCTTCCCAAATGCTTCTCTTTCCAAACCCGAAATCACTCAGTGGACGCAATGTCTGCCTCCAAATGGTTCGAGGAGCATCCAAAAAAACCGCAAAAGGGTTCTTTTCCTTTGGAGAAGAAGAGGGTGATTGGGTATGACCCATATCAACAGATGATGAAACTTTTGCTATGAAGAGCTTTTTTTGTGATTTAGGAGGCAGGTAAGGCAGAAAATTGGTAGAACTACGCGTACTAGTAATTAAAGACGGAGACCAAAGAGTAGCGCAAGTAGAAACCTGGACCAATGAATTCCCGACCATCTCTCACAAATTCCAAGCTCAACTCTGAGAAATGCCCGTTGGTTACTGTTCCAAATTCGCTTGTTTTCGAACCCTACTTCAATGAAACAAGTGCAGCGAAGCCTACAATATCAAATCAAGAATCAAAAGAATGAAAATTCAACATATTAAAGGGTAGATAAACACTTTTTAAGATCAATTATCATATAGTAGAAGGATCAAAACAGTATGACAAGCATCGAGGAGCTGAGATCCAAGAAAAAGTACCGTTACAATTTTAGTGTCCGAGAGCTTCCGCTGGCGAAGCGGGCATTTGGAACCCTAGTGCAGTTTGTTGAATATTGAAACCTTTTAAATCTTCCACATAAATTCTAAGTAATCAAAATTACCAGAAAGTATATAATGCTGAATTGAGTGGAAAAATTACATTTTTATTCTTTATTACAACAGGAAGTATGTGTTTTAAAAGACATTTTTTTTAGTAGAATTTTTAAATCCACTTTGATTTTTTAAATAAGTTTCTCTTAATAAAAGAAATTTAATATATATATATATATAATATGAAAAGATCTCAAGAAAAACATAAAAACATTAAAAATAAGTTTTTAGCAAAAAATATAATTTCAAATTTGTATTAACAAAAAATTTAAAGTGCTCCTTAATTTGATTTAGAATTAGAAGCTACAAGTAAAAAACTACAAGTACACTTATTTGAATATTTTAATTTTTTTTTGCTAAACTACAAGCTAAAATCTATAATTTAAGCGGATAACAAACACCCCTATATATATTTACAAAATTATCATGTGTGTGATATATGACCTTTTTATTTTAACATTGATAATTAACATTTTAGTCAATTTATCTAGATGAATGATTGACATTAGTATATGACTAAAAATATAGAAGTTCAATGCACAGTTGAAAGGTGGGGAGGCAACATGGATTGAGTATAAAATGTAGGGCAATATTGGGTAAAAACAAAAATTCGCATGGCTTCACTTTTAGGTAACACCAAGTGGGTGCTCTTCCTTAATAAAATATTTCATATTCCTATACTAATCAAATAACATGGCATTACTTCAGTTGTGATTAGTGAATAGTTAATGCTATATTGATATTAGTATTTTTATTTAACAATTGTGACAATGATAATTGAATGAGATTGTAAGCGTATAAAATACTAAAATACTGCTGATAACTAGGTAGTAAAGACTACTTATATGTATATAACTAACTTAACCATGAAGTAGCAGGGGGAAACACTAAATAGAAAGCAAATTAGTGATCAAATTGAAAATATTTATTCAACTGATTCCTAAAGTGTTAAATTGATGGGAAGAAAAAACTAAGTATCAAAATCAATGAAATAATCAAGAACTATCTTCAAAAATCAAACAAAGTGCTGCCAATTCTCCAAATTTAATACTCTAGTCCAATCAGTTACAATTTCTCATTAGTTTTCCTTCAAGTATAAGTTTTGTCAATATAATTGAGTAATTGATACAACATAATAAAATAACTAAGAAAAAACAAACAAAATGGGAAATGAAATATAAATAGATAAAGTAAAAGGAATATAAATAGACAAAGTAAATATTTTCCAATCCTAGTATGAGAGAGGAGTAAAAGGATTGTAACAAACGGAATATAAATAGACAAAGTTGTGATTCAGATTACAAAGACATAATGGCTATAATTGAGCTGTAACAAACGGTAGGGGAAGTCATAGTCATTATATGATTCTCTAATAGCTATTCCAACTTTGATCTTATCACTCTTATATTGTATTGATAAATTAATGCATATCCATTTTAGGAGATCTACAAACCATATGTAATACCATGGGATGAAAGGATAATAAAATGAAAATGAACTATATTTAGGAAAAGTTACATTTTTGTTGATTCCCAAGACATGACGGTTGTAATTTATCTGTAACAGGTGATATAAGTCAAGCCAAAACTACTAGGACTGAAAATGATAATTCTAGAATATCCTATACACCTATAATTTTATGCCGTATTCATAAGTCAATGTGCATTAGACTTAGTGCCGCCAAATCCCATATTCAATATGTAAGAATGAAAAGTGCAATAGCCATTTGATTAAGAGCATCTGGAGATCCAGGTTTTATAATCGCCATCTTGCCATTGTATGATACTTCTAGAGAACTTTGGTTATTATGGATGACAGAGTTGTTTCCAATTGCAAGATGGTTGCTGGGGAATTCTCCTTGCCTATAGAATTGAAGAATTTAAATAGTAGTGAATGGTTGGTGGTTGACTCGAGCTCATGGGCTTAATAAAATAAACGAAGGTCGAAGTGGCGGGATGAATTGGTTGGACTATGTGGATTGTATCCCAATTGGACCATCGGGGCAATTTTGATGATGTAAGATTTCTTTTTGGACAATCTTAATAGGATTACAATGATGAAAGGTATGAGGGATTCTTATGCTTTTATAAGGGAATGTGAGTTGATTGAACTCCCATTATCTAATACTCGGTTTACTTAGTTTAATCTTGGTTTAATTTGGTGCGTCATTGGTTGGATAGATTTTTCTTCTCTTAGGGTTGAGAGGAGAGATTTCCAAATATTAGACTAGAAGCAAATCCATCAATGGTGTCGGATCATTGCCCTTTGATGTTAGAGAGCCGTCCTATTAAATAAGATCCTTCACTTTTTAGGTTTGAGAACATCAGCCATTTAAGAGGAATTTTGAAGTGGGGTGGAATAGTTGTAGATGCCATGGATGGAAGGATTTTAAGTTTGTGAGAGTTAAAAAGGATTTTTAGAAAACATGTAAGGTGTGGAACAAAGTGATCTTTGGAAATATGAATCGGACAAAGAATGAAATCATTAGAAGAATCAATGAGTTGGACAATATTGAATCTAGGATTCTAGGAGTTAATATTATCAATTTCGTTGTTGACCAAAAAAAATATTGAATCTAGCCCTGGGGGCAGTTTGGATAAGAATTTGAGAAAAAACTAGAATCAAGCTAAGAACTAAATGGGAGGATGTTGTATATAGAAAACAAATCTTTTGGGAACAGGCGGCCAAAATGAAGTGGTTAAAGGTGGCTAATCCTTCGTCTAAGTTATTACATAAGGTAGCTGTAGGAAAAGCCGAAAAGGAGAAAAATATTAATTCAAAGACTAATGGTTTTAGGGTTCAATGTTGATAGATAAGATCAAACTATTAATGAAATCTTTACTTTTTATTTAAATTGGATGGAGGATATGTGAGGCTAGGAATTGATGGTTTTAGTTTATGATTAAGTGTAGATTGATGAATCTATATCTAGATGGCTACAAAGGTCTTTTGATGAGATGGAGCTTTGATAGGCATTTGTGGTGTGAGAGGGATAAATTTGTTGGTCCTAACGGGTTCTTTAGGACAATTTTTCAAGATTGTTTGAAGGTTGTGAAAAGAGGCGTGGAGAAAGTGTTTAAGGAGTTTTATATATACACACCCAGACAAATACCCAAACATGTAGTCTAAGCAAACATAGGAACGAACCCTAATTAACCGTAAATTCATGCATTCATTTCTCAACTTATGTTGGCCTCCCAGACTTAAATTGATACATGGGGTTTATGGATGACCTCAGGGATCCGTAGTTTACTCCTCAAAGGTGGGTTCGATATGGCTCTGCCTTGGGGAGTTACATTCGTCATTAAAAAAAAGCGAAAGATATGAAAGTGGTGAATGCTTGTATAAATGCCTCTTTCTTTATTTTTGATACCTTACAATGAGAATTCTTTGAAGAATAGTTTGGTCACATCCTCGTATAAAATCTTGTGGAAGACCATCAAATTTTAAAAGATGTTTTGATTGCGAATGAAGCGATGGAAGAATATAGAGGGCTAAATAAAGAGGGCTTGATATTCAAAATTGGTTTTGGAAAAGCTTATGGTCACGATGATTGGCAACTATGGGATTTTGTGATGTATAGAATGGAATTTGAGGAAAGATGGAGAAAATGGATAAAAGGGTGTGTGTCTTCTTGTATGACAAGGCAATGGATAGTTTTAAGGTCTCTACTCTCTAGGGGAACTAAACATGGTGATCTGCCTTCTCCTTCCTTTTTACGTTGGTGACAAATGTCTTGAGAAGATTGGTTGATAGGACACGGACGGCCAATCTAGTTGATGATTTTGTTATTGGAAGCTATAGGGTTTGTTTATCTCATTTACAGTATGTCGACAATAGTATCTTTTTTCCTATGGATAGGAATTTAAGATAATTAATTTGCATTCGTTGCCCAGACTAATGAGATTCTTTTGGGTTTTAAGGTCAATTTGAATAGAAGTAATATAATGTGGGCATAAATTTTCAACATGATAGATCTCAAAGAGACTTTTAGGGTAATCTATTGAGAATCTCCCACTTAGGTATTTGAGTCTCTCTTTGGGGGACAACCCTAGAGCAGAGTAATTTTACATTTAAACTCTAACAAAACAGCCAAAAACATAAATGTGCTCCCTACAGTCAGGAGAAAACACCGTAACGAAATACAGCCAAGGTTGCACAACAAAACAAGCTAGGAACATTGCAAAGCAATGATATTTCAGGGTGTTGGGAAAAAATCCAGCATTAATTCAATTGAGCCATGACTCTCTAGTCATCCTTTCAACCTTATTTTGGCAAACATGCGAGACAAATGAATTTGTGTAAACAAATGGAAAAAAAAAAACAGGGATCAATATTTAAAACAAAAAGTCGCGAGTCTTTGAGAAAATAAACATCATAAAAACACTTACAAAAAAAAAGAGTAAAATTAACTGTATTAAAAAAATGTGGACCAAAAAAATAAAAAACCCTAATTCATCAGGAGTTGATGCTCAGTTTAACAAGAAAAAATTGAAAGATATCACCTTTCCAATCAATAAAATCCAAACGAACCTAAATCTAACGGATCATAGTTTTCAAAACTAATGCAAGCACGAAAAAGATTTAATTTAATTTACATATCATAAATAAAATTAAAAAGTAACTTTTTCAATACCTGCACACACGGTACACAGGTATGTCTCACAATTGCACAAAGAACGATGCAGAGATGGAGATTGGCTTTCAAAGTGGAGAAGAAGCAATAGAGACGAATCCAAAGGAAAACTAGCTCCACCAAACCAAAATTTGCAGCGAGATCTTCTACTAAATTTCAACAATGGAGTGACAAAAATGAAAAATTGAAATTAATCGGAGATTATATATATCATTATATATATACTAGCGGTTGGCACACGTATGCGTTTGCAAATGTAAAGTAGTTATAATTTTAAAATTAAGTAATGGAAAAAAAGTTTGATGAATATCGTGTAGAGAAAGAGGGAGAAGGTAACGGAGTGGGCAGTTATTGGTGATTTTTTGAGAGAGAGAGAAGCAATGAGGGAGATGTAGTTGTTGAGAGTAGTTTAAGAAATATGAAAGATCCATAGAGTTTCAAAATTGGAAAACACCAAATGGGTGTTTTCCCTTTATAAAATAGTATATATATATATATATATATATATATATATATAAAGGTAGCCCTTCATTTGGTGCGAATCAAAAAGTAAAGTCAACTCACATTTTTAAAATGTCAAAAATAACCCACAACTTCTCAAGGCAATAAAAGAAATTTAAAAAAAAATGCTCACGCAAAACTACTTATGGAAAAAATAACCCTCAACTGCTCATGGCAACCTCTCTCACGCAAAACTGCCCTGCCAAAAATAATCCTCAACTTCTCATGGCAATCTCTCTCACTCTCGTGGTATTTACAACGTTCATTCATCCTCAACAATTGCAGTAAGAAAGTGAAGGATCCAAGAAAAAGTTGATGTGAAATTTTTTTTCTTTCTGAAGATGCACCAAACACATTTTTTTTTTCCGGCACTATATAGATTTCTTTTCGATGCGCCATATGAGAAAGTGAAGGAATAGATTTTCTTTTTACACACCAAATACATTTTCTTTTGGCACCGAACAGATTTTCTTCCACTTAACCAGTATGTAGCTTTTCTAATTCCTCCCTCTCTCAATAATTAAGTATGTCATGTGTATTATACAGTTACCATTTTTGTCATTTCTTGAATTTTAAATTGAATGTATGACCATGCTTCTCTCTCTCTCTCTTTATAATTTAGTTGACATCTCCAATTTTCATTTTTTTCCCATTTTGAACATGTTTTTGCTATAGGTATTTGATTTCTAAAGCCTGCTATGTACGTAAACCCGTTTTTGTTTTTGGTTGCTCCATGTGGTTTTGAAATGGATTCGTGAAAGGGTGGACTTTTTCCCAAAAGAGTTTTTATTATTTTAAATATATTATTTAATACTCTAAATTTTTACAAACATAACTCAAGTTGCAAACGCAAAGAGTGCTCCCTGATATCTAGTTTATATATATATATATATATATATACACACACACACACACACCCCACCTCGGGCTCGAAAATTAATCACAGAAGCCAAAGCCGGAGTGCTCAGCGCTCTGCCGTGGAGTGTCTCTCTCTCCCCATCCCCCTCTCTTTATTTCCATCAGAGACGAATAAATTAGTTACGCTGTTTGATAAAACTAGTAAAGTTGGTTGCATTCAAGGCCCGCAACCTAGTGCCCGACACATGAATAAATGAATAATTTAGTTAATACTAAGAGTCATTGTTTCACATAACGAAATCAACTTATGGAGGGGAAATTTTTTTAAATAAAATTTAAACGAAAGAATGAATGCCTAAAGCTTGAAAAACTTGAGTAAAATATACATGAAAACACTTCTATTAAGCTACTGAAGTTATCGCATAAATTGACCACAAGAATAAAGCTGATTATTGGTAAGCGCACAAGGCTGCAACTCACTTGATTCTTGGACTTAGATCTGACTATTCAGACAAGTTGGCAGCAACTTTTGCAAATTTCTTCCAGAATTCATTCTTTTAATTTTCTTGTACCAATAAGTTAATTGGTTGGGAATTCTAGGCTTTCCCCCTTTACCCAAAAATTTTCACTCATTAGAAACTCTAGTAACATTTATGTTTTCTGTTTTCTGTTTTTGTTTTAAATTTTTTTGTAAACTGTAAACAAAACATGTTTGGTAATTATTTTTGTTTTTAAAAAATTATTAACAGTTTTCAAAATTTTAAAAAAATTTATAAACAGAAAAAATGTGTTTTCAATTATTTTGTAAACAAATTTTGATTATATCATTTATCTTTCATTACCTCCGATTACTAGATTCGGCTATTAACTCCGATAATCACATTCGGCCACCCTCTTCGGCCACAACCTCCGACGACAGCCTCCTGCCACCATCTCCGATCACCACATGCGGCCTCCGACCACCACCTCCGACTACCATTGCTACCTCTTGTTATCATTCCCGGTTAACACATCCAATCACCACATCTAACTACCACATCCGACCACCATCGCTACTTCTTGCTATCATCCCTGGCACACACCTCCAATCACCACCTCCGACTACTACATCTAACCACACCCTCCGATGACCGCATATAACTATCGTATCCGATCACCACTTCTGACTACCATCGCTATCTCTTGTTATCATCACCGGATAATACCTCTAACCATCATTTTCGACCACCACTTTCGATCACTACATTCATTCGTAACCTCCAATCACCACTTTTCAAACATATATGTGTCAAACATGTTTTTTGTTTATTGTAAATAAAAAACATAAAACTATAAACGTTACCAAACGGGGCTTAATTGTAATACTTTTGGGTACGCTTATAATGTTGATCGGGGAATCATAAAAAAAATAGCTTTATTTTTGGCATATAACAAATTTAAAACAATAAAATGTAGAAGGAAATATATTAAAATACAATTGCATCTTCCAATTAAGTAAACAAGGTCACATTCTCAAGATCTCATTTGGCACTACTTGTGTAAGAAAGATTGTCAATTTCAAACAAAACAAAAAATAAAAATAAACATAAATTTTCTGACATTGTACACATTAATTGAAGTAGAACTCTATAAAAAGAGACTTCACTGTTTCCCAGTTCGAATGCACTACTATGCCGTCCACTAAATTGAACATAATTGACGCATCAAACGATTTAAAAGAGGTTAAAAATCTGATTTAAAATTATGTTTCGAATGTCTTCCATTGTACTCAAAGACTGTGTAATTGAGTAAAATTCCATAATCAATTACACTCGTAAATCAACCCCTCAACATTTACATTACTCAAATCTCTATATATCAATTCAACAAAACTGGAGTTTCTGAACTTTACTACAATACCAAAATCAAAATGAAGAAATACCTTCATTACTGACAACAACATAATCAAAATCCGAATGTATCACTTGATTATAATCTTCATCGGTGGTATCTTTCAACCTAGAATTTTTGCATGCATTGAAAACCGTATATCATAATTCAATATAAATGAGGAAACTTAAAACATAGAAATAAGAAACAGGCTGTAAAAAAGAAACTGTGATGCTAAAGCCATTAGGATTCCTAATTTTACATTAAATCCTTCATGATGCCCAAATTTCATTTTGACAAATAAAATTTACTAATAGAGCACTCTTTGTCAAGTATCATGTGGTTAAATAATAGCTACGCTCCATTTGAATAGGTCTTGTTCACAATGGAAACAAAAAGAGTAGATTTGTGCGGCTTGGGCCTAAGATAATTGGAAAAATGTCAAAGTATACTATGGTTAAGAAACGTTATTAAATGGAATATTAAACATTGGAATCAGTTATATAGATGCTGCTCAAAACTTCTTAAACAAATGTTGTCCCTAAATCTTCTTTAATAATAGCTTGAACAATATCAAATAGCACATTACATAATTTACGATTGATCGATCTAATTATGAAAATATTGAATGGCTAAAATACAAAAATAATATCCATACACTGATTATTGTTTATATGAGCTTTATGCAATAGCATTTTCCAACTTAACTTCTAGTCCCAGTCTAAGCGTCTATGGGTGATTATAGAGCAAATTTCTTCATCAAATACAAAACATGAAAAACTGCACCACCTTCATATTTGAAAAGTAGTTGAAATTGAAAGTCTCAAGTCAATTCATGATCATGAGCAAATTGGTGCCAACATTCATGGAATTCAAAATTCACAATTTTCAATTTCCAAGGATGTCATCTGGTTGTCACAATTTTCTCAGGAAGATTTGTCAAAAAAAAAAAAAAAAAACCGGCTTGCAAAGGAAATTTTCTAGATAAAAGAAAACAAAGAAATTTAATATTAAATTATTGAATATTTCAAAGTCATAGAGAAAAATAAAATGGTATGCTGAAATAATCAAGATAAATAAGGCACCATTGATAGTGAATAATAATAGCTAAATATTTTTTTTAAAGAATTATGACTTCTCACCAGCTTCGCACATAAAACATAACTAATTGTTATTTGCAAATCTCAAGAAGGTTAGGATAGAGGAAATGTATTCTTTAAAAGATAAAAGAATAGACTAACAAAGAAGGTATAATATACCTTGAATTTTAATAGTCCTACACTTGAAATCTACTATTGATTGAAATCATCTTTTCAAATCTAACTCTTTTTCCTACTTAGAAAGTAATTCAATCTCTTGCAAATAGCAGGGGGATAAGTGGTAGCGGTCACCATCTTAACAGTTTCTATAAGAAAAAAACCTTTACCATTCTATTATTGCTTTTTTATTATCTATGGATTACACCAATAGATTTTTTGTTTGTATAATTTTCTTAGTATATATTATATTCGCCGCCCTTGAATTAAAATCTCGGGTCCGTTCTTCATTTGCAATACCTATAATCTCTAATCAAGAGTGAAATAATAAAAGCGGGTCTCCTTTTTTTTTTATAGTCATAATAATAGCTATATAGTTATGTACTACAAAAAGAATTGGAGCCTTTTCTTTCAGGTACAACATTAAAAGCTTAAATGGAAGTTAATTGAAATTTGACAGGAATTTTGAAAACTTTAAGTAGAGAATGAGGGAATTAACATTACCGTGAAAAATAAATATAAAAATGAAAAAGCATTTCCTCAAAGTAGAAGCAAAAATCCTTTTATTTCTTGACTTGACTGAAGAGCAGTGAGCCAAATTCAAAATTCCAAGGTTCCATGAATTTGAAGAATGAATCCTTCCAAAGTCAATGGCATAACAATAACACACCATTCTCCCAAATAGAACCATAAAAATGAATCCAGTAAGTTCAGAAATAATAATTCATAGCAAATATTGACATCAACTACAAATGCAAAGTTCAGGAAATTGTGAAGAATTCAGCATCATTCTTCTATGAATTATTTAACTTGGAATCTGGGAAAAGAAATCCCACATCCTTCTAGCCCAGGATTCAAATACTTACCAAGTTCAACAAATAAATATCAAGTCTATAGTTACATTCTTGCCGGGTTTTTCATACTACAATTAGAACTGAAACAATCCACACTAAAGGACTTAAATCTATTTCATTTCTCTCGATCCCTTTTTTCGTAGCCAGACCCAAGAAGTTTTGCAATCAATGTCCAATGTCCAACAACAATTAAAGCAATTAGGTTACAAAAAGCCATAAAATAGATGACAATGTGACTCACCAATTCTCTACCCTCAATAATAGAGGAAAATATGAAAAACCAGTTTCTTTGGTGGATTACCAGCTAGTGGGACCATAAACTTAGTAAGATTTTAATAGACTAAGATGTGGGAGCATGAATAATTACATTGTCCTCAGTGGCGATTCCAGAATTTTTATCAATGGGGTCATTTTAAAATTATATGATAATAACTTCTATATTAGACAATAATTAATCATATGTAATTAGTATAACACAAATTCAATTTAACATCTAAATTAATAGATAGAATACCGTTTAAATATAATTATACTGTTGTTTCAACTAAAAAAAATACTTAAACTTCTACGATTATATTCAATGAGATTTTATATTTTAAAATCTGTATATAATAACACGTTATCAACAATATTAAAAATATATTTTTAATACATGAAACAAATCTATTATTGAATCAAATCACATAAAGAAGTAACTTTGTATTCAACTTTATAAAGGGATTTTTAATTAAGCTCTTAAAATTGCATATTTATAATTGTGGAGAATATCTCAACAATAATGATATAATTAAATTTATAATTTGTGAAAAAAAAATTAGCCATGATTTTTTAAGAACTATGAATGTATAATTTGTATTTGAAATAAAAATACTTAGAGTAGTAATCTGGTCTAATGTGTTAAAATTAATCGTGTTTTTATACTATCATGGGTCAATTAAGGTGTTTTTATATTATCATGGGGTCAAATATAATTTGTTAATGAGGTCAATTATACACTATTTAAAAAAAAAAGTATAATAATAACAATAATAATAATTTTTTTGATGGGGTCAATTGACCCCATAGTCCATCATGTAAAGTCGCCCCTGATTGTCCTTGTCCTTGTTTACTTGGTCTGCTTAAGCTACATAAGCAATCATTAAAAATGAAAAATCCAAGAACAGTAACTTCAGTAAGATATATTAGATTGGGCGACCTGTTAGGGTTTAGAAATTAGGGGAAGGAGAGAGATCGACATAGACAGATCAAATTACCGGTGTTGTGGTGGAGGTTGGAGAGGTAGCACGAGCTGGCGGTGGCCGGATGGGAGCCGTATGGTGGTGGCGGAATGGATTACGAATACTTTCGTTATGGTTGGAGAATGGAGAGGCGCCGCGGTTGTGGTTTCCTCAGTTGGAGGCTATGGTTGTGGTTGGTGAGGATGGCTTGCTCGGTTGCTCCGTGGGGGCTGATTTCGCAGACAATGTTGTGTGTGTGTGGGAGAGAGAGAGAGAGAGAGAGAGAGAGAGAGAGAAAAAAACATGTCCTGTTTGTGCTTATTTTTTTATTTAATTTTGTTTATTTTTATTTTTAATAATTTTTTATTATTTAATTAAATTATTATATTCTTTTACTTTTTTATAAAAACGAGTAAAAAAATAAATTTTTTTTATTAAAATATATAAAAAAATATTTAAAAAAACATAAATAAACTAAT
>JAOTRH010000013.1:8918617-8935026 GCA_034768845.1 Heliamphora exappendiculata | reverse complement strand
TGGATAAATAAAATATTCAACTAAGTAATTGAATTGATTTATGACTTTAACAATGTGGATTATAAATCGAACCAATTGATTTATGACTCTCAGCCACCTTTTCTTGACGCCCTTCCCTTGTTCATTAGATCTTCTATCCCTTTCAGATTTTCTCTTTCAAGTGTAAGCACCAAGCAGTTTTTTTTTTCTTTTTTTTTTCCCAGAATTACCAAGAATTTAATTTATTGCTTAGTTAAACATAAAAGTTAAAAGTTACTCTACTTTTTTACTATAGTTATTATATATATATATATATCTTTATTTGTTGAATTCTTTTTAAGTGTATTATGTAATAGTTTTATCTTGACAATATGATTTTAATTTATTGATTCGAACTTTCTTTTCCTCTCAAATGAACTAATTCAATCACATTAAATCCAAAACTTTACTTTCACTAGTTGTTCAAATTAATGAGGTTAACCCAACCGACGAAGATAGTTTGGTTGGAATTATAGCCTCTTAAGTCAACAAAATGTACACCCCTACTATATTTTATCACTTGAGGGAATAAGCAAGTTAGAAAGTTTTGGATCATAGTAGCATATATATACCAGGAAGGAGCTGGTTATAGCCACTGTGACCACCATTTAGTCTTGCTAAAAGCCCGAGAAGAGGAGCATTGTTGTATGTGGTCGGCTCTGTTTGCTCATAATTGTCTCGCTCATCGGCAAAGTTGTCATAAGCATCAGGTCCACCAACAATAGCGCCAGTGAGGATGTTTGGATCGCCTGCCTTGCTGCTGAACCAAGTGGCATAACCTCCCCGGCAAGTAACGAACGAAGAGTCAGCTTTGATGGAGACAATGGAGGAAGCTCTGTGATGAACCTGCCGGGGATAGTTGCTCCCGTAGCCCACCATGTAACTGGTAGCTCTTGGGTTGTCTCCAAGAATATAGTCCACCTAATTTGGGGTTCAAACACAGGCAAATAATTAAAAACTAGTAGGAAAAATAGTTGTTCACTAAAGTCGTATTTCTCTTTAAAAGTTGCCATAACCTGAGATTGAGCAACGGAAAGAAGCTCAGATGGTGCGACGCTCCCAGAGTCACAATTTAGGTTTTTCCCAGCAGAGGTCAGATAGTCGGAGTAGACAGCGAGGAGGAAAGAGGCAGTGGTCACGAACTGCATATTGTTCCATCTCTGCCGGAAAATAAGGCCTCCCGGAGTCTTCTGAACGTTCCGGGAGCCTTTTCCAAGGCACGAACACATGAAAAACTCTGCCTTCTGCTGGTAATTTTCAAAGATTGGTGCATAGCGACCGGCTTCGCCTCCCATTAGCAACTACAAAAAGCTCAAAGTAATACTGCAAGTTAGCTCCTCATCAAGAATATAAAACTATACCACATAGACCTAAATGAACTACAATACTTCTTTCTCTGTCTATTTAGTTTTTTAAAAAAAAAAGTTGAAAATTTTGAATTATTAATCAGGTACTGAGATGGATAGTACTAATCATAAGGAAAGAGGTGTGCCAACTTAATTTTAAGTTGTTACCACACTAGAAGAGCTCATAACTCAATTTTCACAACAAAATAACAGAAAGCAAAGCAGGGTTTCCCAACGCTTCTTGGATGATCATTTCCCACAATGTTATAATTTTTCCATTTTTTTTTATAGTTCTGAGTATGATTACAGATCAAAGATTTGATTTTCTGAAGTATAATCAAAGGCAACAGTTACAAATTCAACAATTTTATGCACAAAGATCCACCACAATGATCTTCATATGTATGTTCTGATGGCTGGAATTTTAAAGGGGAATGGAACTATAATACTAGATCTTCACAATTCATCCATCTGTAATGAGTAAAAAATAAATAAAAATTCCTAATTACTTATTTAACCTGTATCCACACTCTCAATCTATGTAAGAATCCAATCTTCATCATTTCTCATAGTAATCTTAGATTCCAGAGAAAATAAAATGTTGAACTTTAATAATTTCTTTAAAAAAAAGATTCTCAATTAGATTCCTTAATTTATCCAAACATTCGAATATAATAACCTTAGATAGTAAATTACTAGTTATTTAATTCATAACAATTCCATTTTTATTCTCTTCCCATCATCCAAACATGGTAAAATCGAATGAATTATTAGTGTCAAGTTCTGAATTATCTATTTATCTTATTTATCAGTCCGATATAACTTTGCAACTCTTATTTTATTTTCTATCTCACTCTAATAAAAAATTAATCAAATTTCTCACAGTATATATATAATTTCATCTATAATGGTATATAAAAAAAAACATACGGGATTCTAGTATTATTAATTTCTCTTATCCCATTTAATCAGATCTAAAATAATAAATAAGCGCTAAGTGTACATTTTAGTGTTCCTAAACTCATTTCAAAAGAAAAAAAAAAGTGAAACTAATAAAAAGATTCACCACAAAATTGGAATGGAGCAGTTGAAAGAAAAAAACCTTGGCCACAAGAGTCTGAACACCGGCGTACTTGACATCCCATCCGAACTCGGTCATGGCCCAACCGGTCCCTCCAAGCGCATCGCCATTGTCGCCGAGGTAACTCAAGTAGTACTCATTGTTTGTTGCCTTGTACAACCACGCAGCAGCCCATAACAACTCATCCTGTATACCCATTAACCATCACAAAAACAATTTATTTATTTAACAATACTTCGCAAAGGCGCCGCCATGCCACGAGCCTAGCACTGTGACACTGCACCTAGGTGAGTTGTCGCCGTGTGACGAGCCTAGATCCATGACACCGCGCCATGTGAAGTCAACTCACCACCAAAAGCAAAATAATTTTTTTCAATCGCCTAATAAGGTAGGTAAACAATACTAACTTTTTTATTAATTTTGAAAAAATTGTGGGTCTAATTGAGCTAAACTCAAAATTTTGAAAAAATTATTCACCTTTTCACTACTTTTTATACTTTCAATTAGATGAATTAAAAAAATAAAAAATTTTAATAAAAAAATAATAGAGTATAATTTTTCTACTATAACAGCACCAATGCTATTGACTTTAAGGCATAAAAAGAAAACTTTTTAATTTTTAAATTTTAATTCTAAAAACTAAGAGTTATCTTTTAACTCCAATAGCTCCGTGTTTTTACATTAGAGAATTCCAATTCAAAATAATAAGCAACATATATACTACCAAATTCCGTATTGCTTTTTTTTGTTTTGTTGTAATTTTTTATTATTTTAATTAAAATATTTTTTACTTTTTTAATTTATCCATACGGAATGAGTAGAAGGTTATAACAATTTGATTTAAACAATGAAATTTTTTATTAAAAATAAAATAAATAAATAAACAATTCTGTCAAAATAGACTCCAAAAGACCATTAAGATGGAAGTTGGAAGGAGCAATGCACTGATGACGTACTCCGTATCCACTGACAGATTGGTAGTAAGTCTGAGCCACCGTGATGCTGCTGTCGTATTTGCCCCTGTATTTGTCCGCAAACTCGAAGAGCTGGAAAATGTAGAAACCAATTGCTTAGTGCCCATGGCAAATATGGTAATATGGTTTATATAAGAGGCAAATTGGGAACAAAAATGGAGGAGGAGGGGAGGGTCGTGATTGAGAGAGAGGAGATGAGGGGTTTGGGGTTGGTGCTAAAGGGCAGCACCGTGCTGTAAGCTAAAACGGTGCAGTTTTGGTTCAAATGGGTGTTTGGGTGTTTTGGATCATGTTTGGGTGTAATGGTTTAAAGGAGATTTTGTTTAATTCTACTATTAAAAAAATTCAAAATTCGTGTTATTATTTTAAATATTATAACTTAAAAATATAAAATAATAACATAGTTGATATTTTATCAAAAATAAAAAAAACTATCTTAAAAAAGTTATTCCAAATAATCCCACTATTTTTTTCTTTTCTTTATTAAAAATGTTAAATTTTTTTGAAATCAAATTTTTTAAACATTTCAAATAAGAACATATTCTACTTTGTATGCAATGAATATTTGTGCACAATATCTTGTTACTTAGCCTATGTTGGGATTAAAAAGAGTAATGGCTTTTTTTGAAATTTTTTTTGTCTTTTCTAAAATATTTATATTTTCATTTAAATTTTTTACTTTTTTTGATTTTTTATAATGAAATAATTCTAAAAAGTATATCTGTGCAAGGTCAAATTTTAAAAAAAATTCACTATAAACAAAAATTTTAAATATGTTATTATAGTCACCAAATTCTACTTTTTTTTTTCCTTTTGATTTTTTGATAAAATATCAAATATGTTATTATTTTATATTTTTAAATTATAATATTTAAAATAATAATACGACTTTTTAATTTTTTTAATAATAGAGTTAACAGAAATCTACTCAAATCACTACGCCCAAACATGGTCCAAAACACCCAAACATCAATTTGAGCCCAAACTAGCCCAAACTACACCGTTTTAGCTCACAGCAAAGTGTGTTGCGCAGCACCAATCCCAAATCCAGAGAAGAGGGGGTCGGGTCGGGGCGGCACAAGGTTCCGAGGGGAGGGGCAGTCCGTTTTGCCGACTATGGAGTAATTTTTCAATGCTTTTAAAATACTATGTGGTAAAATTACATGGTGTTCTCACTTAATATGGTTGTGACAAATTTTATAATAGGTACATAGTAACTTATTTTTGTTAAGTAATTAAAAAATAAAAAATAATACAAAAAATAATTCACATTGTATAAATTACGATAATTTATTTATTAAGAATATTATATGACATCACCAGCATGATATTTCAAAATTAACTAATTAATTTGCCCAGAATATTGAACAAGTAGTAGTAAGATGGAGGGAGTTGTGGGAGAAAACTAATATTAAAATTTTATGACTAATAATAATTTTATAAAGCAAACATAAATATAGAGCTTGTTTTGCTCCGGTTTAAAGTTATTCCTAAAGCTTCTTGGCTTAAAAATTAAAAAAAGATTATTTTGTTTCGTTTGCCCATTATTTTATTTTTTGCCTTTTTTAACTCATAACTTTTAGCCCTGTTAAATTTAATTTATTGGCTTTAAGCTTTTTTAAAACTTTTTTCTTATTACTAAAAATATTTTTATATATTTTAAAAAATTTTAAAAATATTTTAATTTTTAATATACATATTTATTTTTTATAAAAAAAATACATTTTTAATACTTACTTTCAAAACTTATTAAATAAAATCCATATTTAATATAAAATTATATAAAAATAAAAGAAAAGATTATAACAACATCCTAAATAGGGTCACTTTTAACCTGCACTTGCAACAACCAGCCTGACAACAAAGTGTGGAATCGTAACCGCCTATGACTTATTATTTTATTTATTAATTATATAATAAAAATATTCATATAAAATAATGTCAGTTCATTTTATTGGATAATTAAAATTTTAAAATTAAAAATAATCTACTTTTTATGCATTATTGTTTTTTTATGAAAAATATTACTAATAACAGGTAAAATTTTAAGGGCTTGTTTGATATTTTTGATAAGATCGGATGGAATAAAAGTGATTAGTAACATTATAGGTTTTACATATTTTTTTTAATATTAGAGAATTATAAAATAAATTATGTATATAGTAAAAAATTTAGCTCATATTTAGTTAGCGTAAAATAAAAAATAGGATGAGAGTTGTTGAATTATTTGTTACTATTAAATAAGAAAAGGAGATAATCTGGAACCTGGTACTAATAATATCAATGAGACCTAGTATTATTAATACCACGAATAGAATATTAAAAATTCAGTATTTACCGAATTATTAATTTTAATCCCGCAATACAAATATGGAATAAAGAGTCCAAAAAAACAAAATCTAAATATGTGAATTTCATATATATTTTTTATTCAATTCAATCCACGTGTTGTCTGACGAACCAAACAAGGCCTAAACGCATATATTGGGTCCGGAGAAAGGGATGTACCGGATTAAATTAAAAAACATGCGGAGCTCACGTTTAAATTTTGGTCTCATAAGATAATTAATTCTGCGTTTATATTGCAAAATTTATATTAATTATTCGATGAATTAAGAATTAGCAAAATTTATATTAATAATATCAGGCATTCTTTGATAGAATTAGTACTAGATTTTAAATTATTTTTTCTTCTTATTTAACAATTAAAATATTTAAAAAATATATAAAATTTACAATATTATTTAATCTTTTTTATTTTATTCAATTCTATCTAAATTCTAGAACAGTTGTGCTAACCACCGGCTCACCAGATGGTAGATAACAACACTATAAGATTAAGCTCTTACTATAAAAAAAATTGACTTCTAATAAACCCTTGATTAAAAAATTTTAATATCATATTATTCTTAGTAAAAAGTCGTTAGCTTTTTTTCATTTACCAAATGGGCCTAAAAGTAACTACAAATTTTTCTCGGCGTCTTAACCACTAAAAAGGTACGCTCAGTGGCATGGTGTGCCAATTTAATAATCTGGCATCACTATTCTTGTTTGACTTGTAGTAGACGCGCCAGTTGCTGCCCTAAAACAGTGGTCCACCTAAGTAGCCTAATTTTAGACATCACAAAGAGGGATCCAAGACTATTTTGTGACAATTTTTAGTTATTTGTTTTTTTTATTATTTATTTTTAATTTATAAAAAATAAAAAAATATAAATTATAGTTTATTAGTTTATTTATCTTTTCTAATTTTTTATTTTTAGTTAAATTCTTTATTTTTGCAGTTTGATAGAATTTTAAAAAGTAAACAACATATTTGAACAAAATTTAGCTTTTGATTAAAAATGCAAAAAAAATAAAAAAATTTAACTTTTAAATTAGTTAGTCATTCGAAGTTTAAATATAATAAATCAAATAATGTATGAATATATAGCAATGTTATATTAATAAATAAAATAAGTGAAATCCACCTTTAGCTATTGATAATTGTAAAAATTAAGGTCACAGCTGTGTGCTGTGATTTTTTGACGGCACGCACCGTTAACTCATATTATATGCACTATTTGTAACATTATTGTTTTTAATAACATTTCTTAAGTTTTATTAGTAACAATAATATGATAGCCGCCTATTACATTTGCCAAATGATAGGGTGTAAACACATTTTGAATATAAAATAGAATTCATGTAAAATACATTGCAACAATATTTATATAATTATACACATCATTTGATAATTAATTGGATCATCATAACATAACTATATTAGTAATTAATGCCTAAATATGGCACTTACCTAATAATTTTTTGGCTTCTTTTCATTTAAGTCCTATTTTTATATGTTACATATATTTAAGACCCATTACAAATTCTCATTTAAGAACCGTTCTAATCAAAATGTAATTTTTCAAATTACCCATATTTATCACTGCCTCTCCCTCCTCTCTCTCATTTGATAGCCCATATCTCACACACACTCTCTCCCTCTCTCCCTCTGATAGTCTCACCACCACCAGACCCATTTGTGCTCGCCCCCCTCACCACTAAATCCGCCACTGGCGATGGTGACAGCAACAGTGACGGCAAGAACGACAGCTCGTTCTAGCACCTGGATGTGAACGGCGATGGCCTCACACCCCTAAACCCTAAGAGCAACTATATCGGGTGTACGACTGTCCCGGCGGTAGAATGCAGAGCTCGGGCGGCAACGGCGAGTGAGAGCGGCGACAACGACGGCGAGTGCGAGAGGAGACAACGACGGCGAGGGCGGCAGCGCTGATGTCTCTGTTTGATTATCTACTGTCGACTCGTCGGAGACAAAGCCCCGCCGTCACTGTGGTCACCTCGCCATTGCTGCTGTGAATATTCTCAATTTGAACCTGATCTGGTTGCGTCGACACTAGTTTCCTAGATCAGTGGTGAATATTCTCATCTTGTTCGCAGTATGAATATTCTCATCTTGAACCTCTGTGAGACGGCGGTGAAAACGAAAGAGAGAGAGACAGAGAGAGGGATGGAGAGCGCCGAATGCGAGACGACGGTGACCGGTGACAGCGCCGATAGGGTCGCCGGAGGTGGTGGCGGACTGGGATTCTCATATCTGGTTGCTGTTGAGCGAACCTCTAGTGGAAACGAGAGAGAGAGAGAGAGAGAGAGAGAGAGAGAGATGGAGAGAGGGACAGAACTAGATTTAGTTCAAAAGATCGGATCTGGAACGATGACAGTGCCGGTGGGGGTCGCCGGAGTTGATGGCGCTGGACGACGGTTGTTGGTCGGTTGGCGGTGGCAAGTGACATATGAGAATATTACTATTTTCTTGTTGGATAACCAATATTCCTATATTTAAGGAATAAAATATTACCACTATGGAACCAATATCCCTGTATTTAAGGAATAAAATATTATCACTATGAAAACAAGTGATGCAACATAAAAATTATCACTAAAGGTTTTAATAAACCTAAATAAATTTTGAATTTTGAAATAGGACTTAAGAGAAATGTTAACTTATGAATGGGATCTAATTAAAAACCATTTCTAAAAGTAGGACCTAAAATCAATTGTCTCTAATTTTTTAGAAATATCAAATTAAAATGGTGAGAGAATGATAATGGAGTGTTTTGCAAATTTAGTGTTAATAGTTTTTAATTTTTTGCTACTAATTTTAATTATAAGTTATAATTTTTTTTAAACACCCATTGATAAAAGTTATTACTACTTTTTTTTCTATTTTAACTATAAACTACAATCTATAAGTTACTAGTTTTAGCAATACCAAACATCACCTTAGTATGTCATTTTTGTTTTTCATTTTATCAACAAAGGTAGAACTACTGCCTCTTACATAAAATATTATTTTATTACATTATTAAATAAAAATAACACATAAATAATATTATATAGTATTTTAAAACTTTTTTTAATTGGGAGAGAAATGGGGGTTATGGGTTTGAGCATAAACCTGGTGGGCATGGGTGAGGAGCTCATTAGCATAGGAAGGGTTGGAGTGGCGGAAGACAAGGGAGGCGGCTGCCATGGCAGCGGCAGTCTCGCCGGCGAGGTCAGATCCAGGGTTGGTTGGGTCAATCTTGTAGGCCTGCCGAGAGGTCGTCATGTCCTCTGGCCTTTGCCAGCAATAGTGGTCTGTGTTTCCATCTCCCACCTGATTCAAAATCAAACAAACTACTAAATACAATGGTAGGAATAGTGAGATATACTCATATACATAATATATAAATATACAAAAAATGATGTGTTGAGACGCGGCGCACCGATAAAACCTTATCTCAGATTATGTGCTGAGTTTTATTTTTTGAAATTTCCTAACCAAATCAAATCAAAGCAAATTAATTTTTATTTTAATTAATTGGGATCTTTTAGTGAATTTTTTTATGTTATTTTGATTATTTTTTCAATAGGAGTACAAAATCGGAGAGTACTCATTTTGGTATGTTAAGAGTTATATTTTTATTTAGTTTTAATAAGAACGTATTTTTTTTCTTCTAAAATATAGTATTTTATATCAATTTAGATATATTCTTTCTCTTAGTGTTTTTATCATCTATGATCTTGTAGTTTTACTTTATCATAACATCAATTTTGAAAATTTTCAAGCAAATAAAAATATATAAATATAGAAAAGTAGTCTTAACTTGGGTTTGGATTAGTATTTTTCTGTAGCTTTTTTCCATCTTTAAAGAACTTTTGAAGTATTAGTCCAAATAAATGTATTTTTAAAATTCTTCTTCTCGTCGTGAAAAAAACAAAAAAGTAAATTTTTTTTAATCAAAACCTTAAAAAAAATTCATATAAGAGAAAAGAAGCAAACTTAGCAAGCTTTTTGATATTTTTTTAAAAATTTTTTTTATTTTTAGTGAATTTTTTTCAAAATTAGCCCTAATGAACATATTTAAAATTCTTTCATTACAAGGAACCAAAAAAATAAATATTTTAAGTTAAAATATAAAAAAAATACATATAGAACGAAAAAAAAGCTCCAAATAAAGTAACAAGATTTTTTAATCCAAACATAGGCTTAGAATTGTGGGCTCTGATAGGATTTTTAGCTTCTATTTAGAAGATGAAAATCTATTGAAAAGGACTAACAGAAAAACCCACAAGTATAAATCATATTTTATTAACCTGCGAGAAATGGGTTGACGGTTATAATGCATATAAAGAATTAATTTCATATTTTCTAAATGAAAACACTAGCTGATAGTTATCATGTAATGGGTTTGTGTGAAAACAGAGTAATCCCCTGATTTAAAAAAATGCTATAGAGGATATTTTGTGTACAAGTTGACGGGCTTGTATGCTATAAGTTGATGGCCAAGACAAAAAAAAAAAAACAGAAACAATTGAAACATATTCTAAAACTTTCACATTGTATTTGATAAACCACACTCAAACAGTAGAAAATTTTGTTTTCTAACTACAATTTCAAGCTATATAAGTGAAATGATTTCAACATTATATTAAATGGTCATTTATCTCATATCCAAATATTATACCATTGTATATTCTACTATTCCCCCACTTGCAATCAATTTTGAGTTATGTTACTCGCGACCGGCCTTTTTGTCGTCTGTCATTGTACAACATTTTTTTTGAATTTGTCTTCATGTTGTTTGAACAATTTCTAAGGGAATAGAATGTGTCACGCTCTAATACCATATACAAACCTCATATTCAAATTTAAAATTTGAGATATTAGGTGAAGAAGATGCACCATTATATTAATTGTTCATCACATTTTATCAAATGATCACCATATACAAATTGTGTTCAATTTATATACTATAACGCAAAGTACAGTCTGAGCTTTAAAAAAAAAACAGAGAGAGAGAGAGAGAGAGAGAGATTGGAGAGATCTAGAGAAGAGTGGTACCTCTCCATAGAGAACATAGGGTCGGGAGTGAGCTTTAATGAGGTAGTCAGTGCCCCACTTAACAGCATCCATGGCATGGCCAAGCTCTCCACTCCCAGCCATTTGCCTCCCATATTCTATTATGCCCCATGACATCATTGTAATGCTGAATGCCATTGGTAGCCCAAACTTCACATTGTCCCCTGCATCATAATACCCTCCTACCAGATCCACCTGCAACAAACCCAATTCAAACATTTGATCCTCTTCTTTCCCATTTTCCTCTCAAATCAGTATTTATAGTATTAGGCACCTTTTTCTTTGTACAATTCATGGTCTTCGGACCAACTTAAGCACATTTTGACTAATCCTCAGAGAATTAATCCCAACGTAGTGAATGGTTTAATTAAAGCCCAGACAAACGGCACTGACTTTCAAAAATTAATAGAACACAGGAGGTTTCGGACAAAAAAAAAAAGAAAGAAAGCAAACTCCTAGGTTGTAGTTAGACTCTTCCAAATGGATATGAAATTTAAGAAACACAATGTGCAAAACCCCAAACTCTATTATAAGAAATAGGAATGAAAATCTTAGTTATCTGAATGAAAAATAGCAGAAACACAATGTGCAAAACCCAAAACTCTATTTTAAGAAATGGGACTGAAAATCTTAGTTATCTGAATGGAAAATGTATACAACAGTGATTTAGTCCTTCACATACCCAAAAAAATGGATTTCTATTATGAAAAAGCGAGTACAGAGGAACATACCCCACTAGCCTTTCCATCGTTGAGGCCAGAACTCCCCCTCCATTGAACTCTCTGGGTACTGGGAAGATAACCAGATCTCTGAGCTTCAAAGAAGAGAATGCTCTTGCTGAGCGCTTCGCCATAATCATGGCCGCCAAACCCCAACGGAAGAAGCACAAACAGAGGAATCACAAAACAGAGTCTCGCAAACCTATGCATTTTAGATTGTGAGTAAACAAAATACACTCAAATAGAGAATTCCGAACAAGAAAACGAATCTCCTCCTGAGTATATTGTGAAAAAACCAAAGGAGAGATCGCAGGTCTGTTGATTATGTAAGTGTGCGTGTGTGTGTGTGTATATATATGTATATATAAAGAGAAATGCAATGTCGGTAGGATTTATCAGCAAAAAATTCTGATAGAGAGACCCACACAGAACAGAGTGGCCCAGAGAGAGAAAGAGAGGGTGAGGAAGGGGAAGAGCTAGAGCCATTATATATACGGAGGAGAACGGAAGGAAAGTGCCCGTTGCAGAGAAAATTGGCAGAGAATAATAAATGTGTTAGGGTTTTAAAAGGAATTTTTTTTATTTAGTGACATATCATTTTTTTAAAAACCTGCAGACTCTGCATTTTTAAATTAATGACAGATTATCTATCTATACTATATGCTTTAAAAAATTTAATTAAACTTTTTTAAGAAATAATTTTAAAAAATAGTAAAAAATAAAAACCATGTAAATTTTTAATAATTAAATTTATCCTCTCAAATGACTTTTGATATTTATCATGATATAAATTCTTTCAAATTTTAAAATTTATCTTGACATAATTTTATAGTAATAAATTCTAAATTTTTTTCTAATTAAATCTTAAAGTAATTGATTATTTTAAATCTATCCTGATGGAATCTAATTTTAATAAACATTGAAAATCATCTCATCATAAAAAATTACATGGTTATTTATTTTTATTATTTTTTAAAATTATTTCTTAAAAAAATTTAATTATAAACTTTTTAAGTCGTGCATAGCACGAGTTCACTTCTACTAGTTTAAAATGATAATAATATTAACCAATCAAAGATTAGATTGTTTATTTTTAAATTTTTAAAAATTGAATATGAATTTGAACCAATTAAATGGTGCAATTTATTTTTTTCAAATGTAATTTGAATTGATACTAATCTAAACCAATCAAGTTAGATCACATTAATTTTAAAATTTAAAAAAATGAAATAGCATTTTAAGCTAATTAAATTGTGCCATGTATTTTTTAATATAAATAAATTATAAATTCTAAAAAAATTAGGATGAAATTTTGAAACTTAAAGAGCTTATAACATTTTGTTTTACTAGCAATTAACCTCTGCAATGCACGAAATAAAAAAAAAATATTATCTATATTATTCAAATATTTTATAACTCTTAAATAAGTTTAAAATAATTTTTAAAAAGTAATACAATTTAATTAAGTATAACATGCAATTTAAAGTCAAACCATTTTAATAAATACACGACCATAAAATGACTGAAAAAAATAATTTATGCATACTTGTTTAGTTTCCATACTTGTAATTAAAAAAACAATATATAATCTTCTAAGTATTAATCATCCACCCACAAGAAAAAAAAAATTCAAATTTTAAAAACAAATAAGAACTTATACAAATAAAACAAAAGGTTATTTAATATGATATATTTTGTTGATTGACAAAAAAATGTACAGTCATTTTTTAAAAATTATAATATTATTTTAAATTTTATAATTAAATATTTTTAATAATATTATAAATTTTGTATAAAATATTTTTAAAAAATTTTGTTAGTACTTTCAAACTTTATAATCCTTCTCAACATTTAATTTATTCTATTTTTTTTTTACTTTTATTTTTTTGAAAATGTTCACAAGTCATACATTTTTCTTAAGTTAATTATGATCTTTCCTCCCCACCCACCTAATAATTAGATAAGAAAGTTATTTCTTAAAACGTGTTCATTCTCTTGTGCTATGCACGGTCAAATATAAGAATAAATAATATAAATATTTTTGTTAAGTTAATATAATTAC
This sequence comes from Heliamphora exappendiculata, assembly GCA_034768845.1. NCBI lineage: Eukaryota > Viridiplantae > Streptophyta > Magnoliopsida > Ericales > Sarraceniaceae > Heliamphora > Heliamphora exappendiculata. The sequence continues at coordinate 8,921,418 of JAOTRH010000013.1, read as the reverse complement.
ATAATTGGCCTACACGCATTTTAGAAACTATTAAAAATTAGACACACAACGAAGAAAGAAAATAAAATAAAATACAATGAGATCAAATAATAAGATTAAATAGCACAAATAAAAAAATAAATATAAAAAACATACTTGTCAAATAAGAGATTTCTAACACCAAAACTATCAATAGAAGACTTCTTGAAAATTCTTAGACTTTATGAAAAATTTTCACCACTAATTTTTTTTATAATTTTTTCATGAAGTTTTTCAATTGTGTCTCACTAAACCATTAGCACTTTATCAATCAAAATATGAGATATGTTTAAACGTTTAAAAAGATAATAATTTATATTAGAACAAATTTAGAATTTTAAAAATAAATATTAAATTTGAAAGAACATTAATTTGGACCAATAAAATTAAAATATTAAAATATATAATTACAAAATGTAATAAAGAATATTAAAAAAATAGTGCCCTGAATCAATAAAATTAAGTACATAATTATTAGATATTATTATGAGACAAAATTTAAATTTAAAAAAGATAGTATTTTGGAACAATCGCATTATAATACATATTTATTAAATATTGTGTGAATTTTTTAAAAGATTGCAAATTTAGACAAATCAAATAAAATACATAATTATTGAATATTATTAAAAATAAATAAATTTTTAAATTTGTGAAATTAATAATTTGGATCAATAAAATTAGAGCACATAATTTTTTTGAAGTATTAAAAAAATCTTGAATTTGAATGATAAGAATTAGATAAATTTCAAATATTGATTAGATAGTTAGCAGAACAATTAAATAGTAACACACGATTATTTTATATTATTTAAAACTTTAAAAAAATGGACCAATAAATAGTAACACATAATTATTGGATATTATTAGTATTAAATAAGTTTTACAATTTGGACCAATAAAATCAAAACTTATAATTATTGAATGTTGAAGCAATTAATTAGGTCATTTTTTATTCAAAGTTGTAGTTTGAAAAATATAATCTGAATCAATAAATGATAAGTTTATATTAATTTCTAAATTTAAAAAGAATTAAATAATTTAGATCAATCCAATCGTGTTACATAATTTTGTTTCAAATAATGTGTAAAAAAATAATAATTTGAATTAACAAATCATAAGATTATATAACTTTCAAATTTAAAAGATTTCAAAATTGACTCAATCATATTGAGCCACAGAAATTTTTAATATAAAAATATTTAAAAATTTTAAAAATTCAAAATTAAACTTTTAAAATTGAAAAAATTATAATGTTTAATTTTATATAATAGTATAAAAGTATAAATATATAACAGTATAGATAAATAGATTGCGTTTACATTTATTGCGCAACAGAACCGGCGCCAGCCGGTAATTGCGGAGACTTGCCTCTCTTTTTTGAATTTTAAGTGCGTGTTTGTGTTTGTACCTCCTTTTTCATCAATCTTTTTTAAATAGAAGTTATTTTTTTCTTCACTAACGCTATGTATTCAGAAAAAAATATTAAAAATTTTATCTTAAATTCAAAATAAATAATTTAAATTTATTTGTATATTGTGTGGGTCATACTATAAGTAAATCTAAACTATTCATTTTAAATTCGAAATAAATTTCAAGATAATTTTTTAACATTTATAGTATGGCAAATGCTAATAGGTGCCGCTTGGGCACAAATTAAGGTGCCACTGGAACAATATTCTAGATGTAATAAATATATTTAAATTTATTAGTTGTGTTTATAGTACTCACAAATTATTATTTTTTATCACCATTTTTTAAATTATATCTAAATTTATTAGTTGTGTTTATGAGCACTCACAAATTATTATTAGTAAATGGTAAAATAAATAACAAAAAGTATAATAATTAAAATATTTAAAAAACTCTTAATTTATGGCCCAATAGCACATGTTAGCGGACCGTCGTAGTATTACTATTTTTTCTTTCCGCTACTTTTTGAAAAAACTGCAAAGAAAAATAGGGATTTTTCTCTTTTTCGGCAGAGGCCGTTGATTGCGGTTTGGAACCTGCCTTTTTGACATCACCTGCCATTGGCTTTTTACCTCTTTTTTTTTATATTTAATTTGATTTTTTAATGCTATGAATTAAAATATAAAAATGCTTTTTTATGGCACCTTTAATATTTTTAAATTCTATATAATGACTTTATCATTGTATTTAAAATTTTTATCAAAATGACTACACTTACGTCAGATAATGTTCCAACATAGAAATGCTATATGTGATATATGTAAAACTCTAATCTCAAAAGTTAAATATTTTTTTAAAAAGTCTTATTATTGATTTTTCTTTACAATTATTATTATGGTGATTAATACAAAATTATTGTTTTTTAAATTAATAAGTTTAATAATTAATTTAAGGGTAAATTATACTTACACTTCCTGCATTTTAAGGTAATAACACTAATATCTCTTTTATTCTTTGAAATATCACTTACACTCTTACATTTTTATTTTTGTAACACTTAGACCCAAACAGTTAACTTTTGACGAAAACACTGTTCAAAACAGTATTTTTTATTTTTTATTGGTTTAATTACAAAATTTTATTTAAAAATTTCTAATTAAAAAATAAAAAATTACTAAATAAAAAAATAAGTAACATAAAATTTAATTTATTAATTTATTTTTAATTTTGATAAAAATTAAAATTAAAAACAAGTTTTGATAAATTAACATAAAAATTTTGATAAAATAAGTTTTTTTTTTATCAAAATTAAAAACTTAAAAATAAAAATAAATTAATAAAATAAATTTTATGTTACTTATTTTTGTATT
>JAOTRH010000013.1:8902396-8918517 GCA_034768845.1 Heliamphora exappendiculata | reverse complement strand
GATGAGTTTAATCCTGAGATGATGGCTATGTTTGTCAAAAAATTTAAAAAATTTTGAAAAAATAAAAAGCCAAATCAGGATGACAAATCGCAGAAGCGTTTCGGGAGTGACAAACCTAAGAATGGTCCTAAAATCTTTGACAAAAGGGGCAAAAATCTCAAGGTTCAGGCCTTCAGTGTTATGAGTGCAAAGGTTTTGGGCACATTGCTCAGGAATGTCCAAACAAGTTGAAAAAAAGCAGAAAGTATTCACTGTAACTTGGGATGATGAAAGTGAACCTGAGTCGAGTGATGACAATGAGGATCAGTACGATGATCACAATATTATAGCTTGTGCTGCCTCTATTCACTCTGATGATAGTGTCAATGAACTGAATAAACTTGTGAATGAGGATGAAATAGAAAAAGAAGATGTCCAAACTGGTGAGGGAGAAGATAGTGACACTCTCTAAGCAGCTTACGATAAGATGTACAAGGAGAGCTATGTGTTAATAAAAAAAATGTGCCAAGCTTGCCTTTCAACTTAAAACTTGTGAGAGTGAAAAAGATAAACTTGTGCAAGAGCTTTTGATGGCTCAAGCAAAAGAACAAGAACTGAAAAATGAAATGAACATCTTATGCATTAACTTGAAAAATTGTAAACAAGATAAAGAAAGGTTCATGCTTTTGAATGATTATAAGGCTACTAAACTGTCTAAATTAGAATGTCATGTTTCTAATCTTGAAAAACAATTGAATCATGCTAGTGCTACTCTCAAGCGTTAGAATGCAGGGTCACGTGCTTTGGATGGACTGCTTGGTGATCAAAAGGCAGCATGTGACAGAGCAGGTTTGGGCTTTGCAAGTGCTTCAAATCAATCCACCGGGAAGCAAAAAGAGCAAGCAGCCCCGACATTTGTGAGAGCAAAGCAGACCAATGAGATGAAAGGAAAGAAGGAAGAAAAACTGAAGACAGAAGGAACAAGTACGACAGGTAAGGCCACCTTACAACGTGCCCAGGTAAGAAAGCCTAACTCTTCTCCTATCTGTCATCACTGTGGTATTATAGGTCACATTCGTCCATATTGTAAACTCTTACATAGAATGCCCATTGATAATGGGAAGTTTGTTCCCATCTATCACCATTGTGGCGCGAGAGGCCATATCAGACCACACTGTTTTAAATTGCATGGCATGTCTCACTTGAGTTTTGCTGCCCCATTTCACTTGAGTCGGCTCCTGTAAAAACTAGAAAAATCTGGATTCAGTCCAAAGACCTGAAAGCATATGTGATTCAGACTGCTATGAGAGCTCAAAACTCACAGATGTGATATCTTGACAGTGGTTGCTTTCAACACATGTCTGGGGACAAGTCTCTATTTGCCACCTTAGAGTCTTACAATGGAGGGATGGTGACCTTTGGAGATGAAAATTCGACAAAAATTATAGGAAAAGACACCATCTCTTCTCCTGGAATTCCTAAGCTGGAAAATGTTCTTTTGGTTGACGGTTTAAAGGCTAATCTGTTAAGCATTAGTCAGATGTGCGATACTCATTATGAAGTTCACTTTTCTAAAGATAATTGCATTATTTTGGATTAGAGAGGTAAAAAGTCATGCATGGTGTCAGAACATCAGATAATTGCTATGGTATTATTCGTTTAAATACAAAAACTTGTAATTCTGTCAAAATCAATGATGCTGAATTGTGATATCGGAGACTTGGGCATGTTAATTATAAGGATCTTACTAAAATTGCTAATAAAGAGTTAATCAGAGAAATTTCAAAGTTGGGAGGCCAAGTGAATCGGGCCTGTGGTGCATGTCAGGAAGGTAAACAAACTAGAGGGTCACATAAGAAGACTGATAGTTTAGGCACCAAAGCTCCTCTAGAACTAATCCACATGGATTTGATGGGACCAACTAGGACTGAAAGTCTAGGGAAGAAAAAATACATTTTTGTAGTTGTGGATGATTACTCACGATTCACTTGGGTTAATTTTTTGAGAGAAAAGTCTAACACGTTCTTGGTTTTCAAAACTTTTGTCCTTAAACTACAAAATGAAAAAACCAAGTCCCACAATTCTGTTATCTGCATTCGGTCTGGTCATGGTAAGGAGTTTGAAAAGTTTGAATTCACTTCTTTGTGTGAAGAGTTGGGTATTCATCATGAGTTTTCTGCGCTGAAAACTCCTCAGCAAAATGGGGTAGCTGAAAGAAATAATAGGGTTCTTCAAGAAATGGCTAGGGTCATGTACCACGATAAGAAAGTTTCTCAACACTTTTGGGCAGAAGCGGTGAATACTGCTTGTTACATTATTAACCGTGTCTACCTGAGACCAGGAACCCTTCATACTCTCTATGAGCTGTGGAAAAGAACTAAACTGAATGTTAAGTACTTTCATACCTTTGGTAGTAAGTGCAACATTTTTCGAGACAGGGAGCAGCTTGGTAAGTTTAACTCTCACAGTGATGAGGGAATCTTCTTAGGTTACTCCATCAATAGCCGTGCATATAGAGTTTTTAACAATAGTACATCTACTATTATGGAATCTATAAATGTGGTTATTGATGATGAACCAATTCTTACATCTATTGATACTGATCTATCTATTACAGGTTCACTCGTTGAAGAACCAGAAGCTGACAAAGCTAAAAATCAGTCCACACTAGAAGTACGTGAAGACCCTGTTCTGAAGACTCCCACAAATATGAAACAGGAAACTCAGTTACAAGAAGTAAAACCCAAAGGTTCTCAAAAGAAAGAGCTGGAACCATCTGCAAGAGTGAAGCTGAATCACCCTATCTCTTAAGTTCTGGGAGAAGTCACTGACAGAATGAGGACTAGGCGTTAAATGCGGGATGAGGTAACCTATTTGTGTTATGTGTCCTTAATTGAACCGAAAAATGTAAATGAGGCCTTGTTTGATGAATGTTAGACTAATGCCATGCATGGGTAATTAGAGCAATTTACTAGGAACAATGTGTGAGAACTAGTCCCTTGACCCTCTGACAAAAATGTCATAGGCACCAAATGGATATTTAAGAATAAAACTAATGAGTTTGGTGAGATGATTAGAAACAAGGCTAGATTGGTTGCACAGAGATACACTCAGGTTGAAGGCATTGACTTTGATGAGACTTTTGCCTTTGTGGCTCGTCTCGAATCTATTAGAATCCTTTTTGCAATAGCTTGTAAACTTCACGTCAAATTATTTCAAATGAATGTAAAAAGTGTATTCTTAAATGGTGATATTAAAGAAGAGGCATATGCTGAATAATCTAAAGGGTTTGTTGACCCAATGTTGCCTAATCATGTTTTAAAACTGAGAAAAGCTCTGTATAGACTGAAACAGGCTCCTAGAGCTTGGTATGATAGGCTGACCTCATTTCTACTAGAAAAAGAATTTTCTAGCGGTGGTGTCGATAGAACTCTATTCATTTATACCCAGAGCCATGATATTCTTGTAGCTCAAATCTATGTTGACGACATAGTTTTTGGGTCTACTGACGATGTTTTGGTGAAAGAGTTTTCCAAAGAGATGAGAAGTGAGTTTGAGATGAGCTTCATGGGAGAGTTGAACTACTTTTTAGGTCTACAGGTTAAACAAACTTCATCTGGTATGTTCATTTCTCAGTCTAAGTATGTTAAGAACCCGGTCAAAAAATTTGGTTTAGACAATTCTAAGTATGCTAGAACTCCTATAAGCGTCACAACTAAGCTGTCCAAAGATGAGTCTGGTAAACCTGTTGACCAGATCATGTACTGAAGTATGATAGAAAGTCTGTTGTACTGGACTGCAAGTCACCCTGACATTGCTTTCAGTGTTGGGGTTTGTGCTAGATATTAGGCGAGTCCCAAAGAATCTCATTTGCCAGCGGTCAAACGTATCATCAAATATGTGAATGGGACTTCTGGGTATGGGATCTGGTTTACATATGATACTACTTCTGATATTATGGGATTTTCTGTTACTGATTGGGCGGAGAGTGTCGATGATAGAAAAAACACATCGGGTGGGTGTTTTTACATAGGAAACAATATTGTCTCATGGCATAGCAAAAAGCAAAATGCCATCTCTCTTTCTACAGCTGAAATTGAGTATATAGCAGCCGGGAGTGGTTTCACTCAGATGTTATCCGATTATGGATTTGAACAGAGTTCTATTATGTTGTATTGCGACAACATTAGTGCTATAAACATCTCTAAGAATCCTGTCCAACACTCTCGAACTAAGCATATTGACATCCGTCATTACTTCATTCGGGATCTCGTAGAAGATGGTATTGTGATTCTTGAACACATAGACACCGAGTTACAGCGAGCAGACATTCTTACTAAACCTCTTGATCATCCTCGGTTTGAGTTTCTTAGGAAGACTCTAGAAGTCTGTCTTGTCGAGTAGTCTTTCTTTTTTTAAAAAAAAAATAAATAAATAAATAAATAAATAAATAAAAAGGGAGTTGAACACTATGTACGAAGTTCTAAGTACCTTTTGAAAATCTTGTATCTGTATGTTTTCCATGTTTGTTTCTACATTCGGTGCCTTGCTATTTGCTGTGGTTGGTCTGGTCCTCCTATATAACTTTGGCAATACATTCGGACCTAATTCTATTCTATACACCTCTGGTGATCTGGGTTAGTCTGGTTTTTCATATTTTAGACTCTACTGGTGATTGATTTCTGATTCTGTGTCAACTCTAAATGATTGCATGAAATGAACTATTGACAACCCTTATATGCTTTAAAGATAAATGTCTCTCTGGTTTGGGCAAAATTTTGTTTTTGTTGTTCGAGAAAATGGCTACCTATGCGCACCATGCTTTTTCGTACGTAATAGTGTGTAGCCACCTCAGTTTGAGTGCCTATATGCGTTTGTCTATAAGAAAATGGCTACCTATGCGAACATTGCTTTTTCGTTCGTATTAGTGTGAAAGTCGCCTTTGTATTCGTGGTTATCTTGAAAAAGGTTGACTCTGAAAATGGCTACCTGAGCGTGCCTTGTTTTCTCGCACGTCTTAGTGTGGCAGCCGCCAGTGAAACCATGCTTGTTTTTTTTGTGCCTGGACTAAGGGGGAGTTTGTCTGACATGCTTGTCTGTGTTGAAATGGGATCATTATATGCAACTCATTGTTATCTGATATAGTTAAAGAATATCGTGCTGTTGGGTTCAATATGTGATACAACCTTCTACCTATGTTCATATCAGTACACCCACTCACATGATATCATTGAAGTTGATCTGAATATATTTCTCCTTTTATATGAGTGGGCAGTACCTCATAAACCCATAGCTATGCTTTTGGTTTTGTCATCGAACATTGCATCTATATGGGGTGATATCATCTTGGTACTTACTTCTTCTCTCGTGTGTCGCTCCTCTTACAAATTGTTTTTGGTTTTATTTTTTTTGGAGTCTTGTTTGTCTTAGGTCTCTCTGCCTTGTTCTGGTTTCGTGAGGTGTCTCAGTTTTTTTTATGACTGATCGAGCGGTCTTAAGACCGATCAAGCGGTCAATCAAGCGGTCTTTAGCCTCCATTGATTCTTTCGTCTGCAGGTCTTTTTACCGAAGGTTGCAATTCACCACATGATAGACCGATCGAGCGGTCTCTTAAGCGGTCATTCACACCTCTCGGTTCTTTTTGTTGTCCACCAGTTTTGGTGTTGCAGAGGCAACACCGCTCGAGCGGTCATCGCGCCAAGTGAGTTTTTCAAATTGCCATCGAGGGTTTCGTTTCTCTAATTTTTTTTAACGTCTCTCTCTCTTCTTTGCTCCGTTGTATCTCTCTGCTGGTTTATCCTCAAAGTCGTTGCTTTTTGAAGGAGATCTTTGTGGTTCTTTTCCTATCCTACTGGGTAAGTTCTTTTCGACTCTCCTTGTTCACGTTTTAGGGTTTAAGTTCTTTTTGTTTTTCTTTTGTTTGTAGTGGGTATTACGTTGTGTTTTGTTTTGGGTTCAAGGGTTGTTTGTCTATTATATGAAACCATCTTGTTTGGTCTAATTTTTTTTCTTTCTTGTTTTATTTGTTTTTTTTTGTGTCAGTTTTGGGTAGGCTTGCTCTTGTTCTCCTTAGGTTGTATCTCCTTGTGTTTTGCCCTAGCATCATGCCCCCAAAATATAGAGCTAAGTCTACTGCCTCGGGCAATGTCACCGAATTCTCCCGTAGATTTAAATCCCAAACTTCTCACCAATCCTACCTCGCCTCCTATGCAAAACTCCCCATTCTGTTGGAGCGTAATGTTGTTCTTCGAGATTTTTCGAGGAATGTTATTGTCGCATCTTTTCTTGCTCTAAAATGGGATTCACTGTTAACCTTTCAGTCATCTCTGTTTGTTGATCTCTCTTTGGTTCGAGAGTTTTATAACTCTCTCGTTGAGATATCCTCTGACGTGGAAACTTTTTCTGGGCATGTCCGTGGCGTTGATTTCACTCTCACACCAGACACAATTGCCACCTGGCTTGGTCTCACGTCTCGACCAAGTGAGCCCATCTTTCCACGCTCCTCTTTCTTCCGTAAAGAAGCCTTTGACTATGGCCCGACTGCTTTGGCAATTTGTGGGTCTTCCCGTTCTTGGGTAGCTGGTGTTTTGATTCCTCAACGGGATCTTACCCTAGACTATCGTCTTCTTAATCTCATAGTCTGCGCAAATATCTCTCCCAGGGGTCACTCATCTGAGATCTCCCAGCCACACGGCTATTTGATGTGGGCCATTGCAAATCGTCAAGCCGTTGATGTCTGTCTTGTCATGTTTTTCGCTATTGTGCGCGTGGTAGGTGGAAAGTCGTCTTTAGGTCTTCCTTTTGGGTTTCTCATCACTCAGTATCTCCGTGCTCTTCGTGTCCCCGAATATCACTTCGGAGCTCATCCCGATGAGCTTTCGTTCCTCCCTAAACCTATCTCCAAAACTACTCTCAGACAGAGTTCCTCCCATATCCCTCGGGTTTCCCCATCTACAGGTACTTCAGGGTCTGGTGCTGCTGATCCAGAGGAGCTAGGACTTGATCCCAATGTCGATATTCCTCCCGAGCCCAAGGTTCTTGATCATTTGACGAGGATGGAGGCCGAGATCGGGTTGATTCACGATGACGTGAATTTGCTCCGTGCTAATGTTCAGGACTTGATTTAGGATTCGCAGATGGTTTGGCAGGAGTTGCAGGAGTTTATGGCTTTTGTCAGTGCCCGTCTTCCCCCTCCTCAGTGACTCATGTGCATCCTTTTGGCAATTCAGTGCCAAAGGGGGAGATTTGGTAGTTTTACAGGTTTGGCTGGTATAGATTTCTGGTATAGATATGGTGGGATATAGATTGCAGCATATAGATCTGATAGTATATGGTGGATATAGTGGATATTTTTTTGTGTGGATAGTAATATCTTGAGATACACATTTTGGGACCATTTTTTTTGGGACCATTTTTTTTGGATCGGATAAAATGGATATTATGGATATTTTTTTTGTGGCAATGCTATATTTTTGTTGATGCTGGTGTTTTAGATAGAATCTTGGCATGAGGAATTTTTGTTGTTGTTAATGGTTTGAGATTGCTTGTTTATGTTGTCACAGAATTGCCAAAAAGGAAGATTGTTAGGAAAAAATTCTTCTAATAATTTAACTCTTTGTGTTGGCAAGTTTGTAATGCACTGATTATCTTTTTATTTATTCTTTGATATGATGCATGTTTGATGGTTGGAATGTGTGTTTTTGTAGGATGGTCAAAATGCAGATATCAATGGTTCTAAAACTTATCCTCTCAGCAACTTTGTTTTTGTTCATCATCTGGCACAACTGCTTGATCAGTCTAAAGATCGCTCGAGCAGTCTATCTCGAGGACAATCTTTATGTTAGCTAGGGTTAGCAGCCTTAGGGTATATACACTATTTTTCTGTTTAGGAAAAGGGGGCTGCGGAGTTTTGTTTTTTAGTTTTGGTATTGAGAGGCTGTGGGGAAATTATTGAGGGGGAGTTTTTCTCAGCAAGAATTGGCGATCTCATGGTGGCTTAATACAATTCAAGATCATCGTTAGTTCATCATCTTCGTCATAAAAAATCAATACTTGAGAGGAGTCTTAAGTGACGAAGTCCATAGAAGGATTTCTGTGGCAAACAAGCACCGGATTGGTTCGCGGGGATTTGGCAAGAAGGCGGGTAGCCTTAGGTTGAGGATTCGACTGGTGTTGTAAGGCTTTTCTTGTAACCAAACTCATATATAGTGCTTGTTTTCTCGGATTAGGATTAATCCCGTAGTTTTTACCCTTATTGGGGTTTTTTACGTAAAAACTCTCGCCTCTTTATTTGTTGGTTGGTTTATTTGTCGGGGTGATTTTTATATTAGTATTGCATATCAAAAACCTGGACTTGTTTTTTTTTTTTTCAGGAATTTTTGTAATGAGATTTTCATCCATGCTCTTTTGATTTCTGGCATCCAAACATGGCATTAGGTTAGATAAATTATGTGATGATTTTATATGCACAAAAAAATAAAAATAAATAATGCTGTCCGTCCAAACATTTTCAAATCTCCTTTTCTGGTAATTCCGGCTTTGGTCATGAACTGGGCCAGTTTTTAACTTATTTGGGCCAAATATATCTTGGGTTTTCCTACTTGCTAGCCCACAAGAATGGGCTCCCTGTCTTCCTTCTACTTGCCCAGTTTTGACATAAAATTACTACGATTTTTACAGTCCGTTGTTTCGGTGGAAATATTCTTTTTGTATTATTTTTTGTAAAGTTTTATTAGTATTAAGAAAATTAAAAAGTCAACAGGATTTTTTTTCCTGATCAAATAAAAAAAAATGGTAACAAATATTTTTTATTTTTTAAACATAAAAACCGTTTTCCTAACTTAATGAGACTTGATTTCTCCATTAATACCATCAATTTAGAATCACCATTACCATTATCACCATTGCATTCGTTGCGGCGGTTGCCACCGACAGACACCACCACTATCACTATAACTACAGTTGCGTGCCTTACCTGATTGGATCACTTTTGTCTTTTATTCTTTCAAAATTATACTAATTATTTTTTAAAATAAATATCATTTACTCAAGCAATTAACAATTCCACCAATCTAAATTTTTTTTCAAGAATAATCTATTTAGCAAACCTTTGCACAATTCATATTACAATGTGTTAGGTACAACACACTCCAGTTACGAGAGAAGAGCCTCATCCAATAGAAACATGGGAAAGAAGCATACTACTTCAAAGAACACATTTATAAAAGACTGGGCATGCCCAGTGGCTCCCATTGAAACAAATCTAATGACCTTTCCAAATATGCTCAAGTTCAAACGGAGACAACTTTCAATAACTCAAACTTTTTCAATAGGAAAATTGGTTTTCACAGATAGGAAACATTAATTTTTTTGGACATTCACATTGATTACATACCCCCATGCTCAAATCTAGTAACAGAATTCCACACTTTGAACCCCCAAATATTAGAAAAAGAGAGTATTTCATCCAAAATTTGGTAGGAACACACGGCCAATGGACCCATAAGCCAGTTCTAACGCATAATAAATTATTGACAGGAGGGAATAGGGGGAAGCATTTCTGAATGTACTTGTGTTGTATCCACTGGAAGAAGGAAAGAGCAAAAGTTTACAATATGATCCAAATAAATAATAAGAATATAATATTAGTCTTCTTTTCTGTTTCTTACCTTTTGTCGCTTTCTACATTTCCACCCTAATTGTAATCAATGCTAACCTTAAGGCAGCTAGTCTTTCCACCCTTCCTTGTTAAATCGTCGGGAAGCGAGGCCTTTGGATGAGAGACTTGGAGTCACCGGCATTGAGGGTGTCTTGGGCGCTTCTTCGTCATCCCATTTGTCATCCCAATTGTTGTCCCACCCATCGTTTAAATCCGACTCTCCTTTGCTCCCACCTGAAACTGGCAGCTCCGTGTCTAGCTTTTGATATTTCGAGCCATTGCTGTTGAATTGCCTCCTCTTCTGGAAGCTGACACACATCCAAGCTGATGCTGTTACCAGTAGAGCAGCAAAGACGAGAAATGCAACCAAAGGAGTTCGCTTAACAAGGTTGACGAACGATGACTTGGCACTGTACTCAGTTTCCTTTCTGAAATTGAGTGGTGTAAGATCCCTAAAGTCAAGACTGCAATTACCGTTTCCCGCTGTTAGAACAATCAGGCTGTCAGTTCCACCATTCCTAATGGAAACTTTAACCTGCAAGGTGCCAGTCTCTAAGTCAAGTCTACCTTCTCAGGTCAAAGATAATTATTGATTGTTTTAAATCGAGGGGAAAGAGCCGCAAATACGACACATGACACATGCACATCGGTACACAATAAAATATCAGAAAAGAAGCCAATAAGACTTGAAACAATCCATAGATCCTCACTGCAGGGATCCTATCTATGGCGCTACGTTTATATCAAGAGATGGGCCATAAATTTGTCAATTTGATCAGTAGGTGTGCTCCCTAATGAAAAACCCTAAAATCATTACTCAACAATCATTTTCTAACTTCTTACAAACCAAAAAAAAAAAAAAACACTTTCCAACCTGGGGAACTGATAAGAAAAGTTATTGCAAGTCCAAAACAATGAATGGCCCACCAAGGACCTTGTCAAACTACGTTTGTGTGCAAACTAAACATTCTGTATTGTGAGCTATACATTAGTTTCAATGCAGACGTTGAACTCCATTCTTTAATCAAATGAAATTAAAGTAACCTGGAAGGGAACTACTTTACAAAGTTCCAAGGTCAGCTGAAAAAATAAATAATCTTTGTAATGGGAAAAGGCGTTTCCTTTGAGATTTACATGGTGCCTCGGGGAGAGGAAGGGCATGGAGGTGGATTAGGGTGGGGGGTTGTTTCGGATGGTATGTTACTGAAATCACATTTATTTTCCAGATTTTATGGCCTATTGAATTCCTTCGTGCTAAAAGGATAATCACAGGCACTAGATGCACCACCGACCTACAAGTGGATATCGGTCCTACAATACAATTTTGGGTATTAGGAACCTGTTGATCCACACTAGAAAATCTCAAGGACACTGCACCCCTCAAGGAAACTTGATTCACTTCATTATCAATTAAGTTTACCAGGTACTTAATGATGCTGTGTCAGATTTTCAAACACATCCAGACTATTGAACTCAAAAACACATCAAAGCAGCAAGAGCCAATTGCTGGGTTCATTCCCCAACAAAACTAAATTGTCCAAGTAAAGGCAAGCCAGGACTCTCACCTCCCAATAACAAAAACATTATACTGTCGTTTAAGGAAGTTCATTCATAGCAGAATGTAATGAGGTACTTTGTGAAGACCAATAGAGAGAGAGAGAGAAGCAATTCCACTATTGAACAAACTGGGGGTTGGGCAATTTTGAGTTTATTTGACATTCTTGGGCGATATGACCAAGTTCTTTGCATTCATAGCATTGAATTCCCTCATGGATTGCCCTTTTGTCCCTTTCTTCTCAAATTTAGAGCCAATTCTAAATTTATCATTACCGTTTCTCTTTTGCAACTTGTCCTCATGATTAGACATTTTACTTTTCCAAATTTGTTTAAATTTTTTCACAAGCATAGCCATCATTTTAGGGTCAAATTCAACATTAGAGTCACTTGCATTACCATAAGCAAAAGAAAAGGCCACGTTTTTTGAACTTTTATTATTTTAAAATTTTAGCTCATAGGTTTGTAAGTTTCTAACCAAACTTTTCACAGTCAAAGAGTCCATGTCTTTGCTCTCTTATGTTGCAGTAACCTTTGATTAGAAGCGTTCAGGTAATGACTTTAGAATTTTTTTCACAACTTTGGAGTTAGAAATTTTTTTTCTAAGATTGAAAAATGTATTCACAATGTCCATCAACTTATCGTAAAAATTATCAAACTTTTCATCGTTTTTCATATGTAATGTCTCAAAATTTGTGGAGACTGGTGAGATGTTGAAATTTTGAGATTTTTACAATTTGAGTACCCTCATGAGTGACTTAAAGAATGCTCCAAACCTCTTTAGCAAAGTCACAAATGATAATTTTACGGAATTCTTTTTGAGAAACTCCGCTAAAGATGGCATTAGTGGCTTTGCAATTTCATTTGGCTTCTCCAAAGTCATTTTTATCCCATTTAGTCGAGGGCTTAAGACAATTGTTAGGAATTATTAATTCCCTATTTAATTAATTTGACAATTCATGTAATACATGTCTTTGAAGTCTTGTAAAAGTCCTAATTTAATTAGGAGTCACGTGGTTGGGTTAGTGTAGGTTTCTTAAACCAATAAGTCTCTAAATTGAATTACGAGACCTAGAGGTGTTAGAAGTCCTAGGTCAGATTCATTGTCATATCAGAAGACAGATATACAACACATGAAGCTCGAAGTACAAGTGATTAAAATAAGTTCGAGCAAATTCAGCACAAGTAGGAAGCAAACTGCCATCTAACCGTTCGAGCGGTGGAGAATCCACTTAAACGAACTCCTAGCAGTTTAAGTTTTACCGAAACTCGGACTTCTTGATGTTTTTGCCTATATAAAGAGACATACACTAGCTCAAAACATCCTTAACAGATCCTCTGTATTACTTTCAAGTCAGATCTCTAAGTGTCTTTCGAGTTCCAAAGAACATTCGTGCTCGACTTAGATGAATTTCTAAGTTTACCAATTGAGGATTCTGCCGGTACGAAGTATTAAGGATTCGATATTTGTTAAGTTATGAGGATTCGTTACTGCGGTGGACAAGCAGAGCGGAGAACAGTGAACGAGAATTCGGCAAGCATGTTAAAGATATTTAGATTGAGAATTTGATCAAAATCTGTAAATAGGTGTCTTGTAACTGTTCATTTTTAGTGCTTGATTACTTGGACTATGATTAATCCCGTGATTTTCTACCAAAGTTGGATTTTCATGATAAAAAGTTTTCGTGTTGAATTTGTGTAATTGATTCTTTACTTCTCGTATTTCATAACATAAATTGATTAAAATTAAACCTAAAATATTTTTTTCAACAATCTCTCCATTTACAACCATGGTAGAGGTCATATAACCATCCATAATGGACAACCACACCGTCTCATCAATCGAATTTAAGAAAGTCCTCATCCTAACTTTTCAAAAAAGGTAATTAGAATCTTAAAGAAGATGAGGTCTACCAGTAAAGGTTCATTCTTTGATCATATTCATTCTTGCAAATCAACAAATGGATCAACATTTTTTAAAGAATTAAATTGACTTTGTTTTAATACCAATTGAAAAACCCTACTTCAAATTGATTAGTACTAATCGATATAAACTAAGAGATTAACTCTTTAAGAAAAAAAAATCTAACCCTAATTCGGAACAAAAAGACAATAAGAGCAATAAACAAAAACTAACCAAACAAACAAACACACACACACACACACAATATTAATGTGGAAAACCCCAAAGAGGGAAAAAAAACCATGTGACCACCACTGGTCATAAGAAAAGTTTTGGTTAAAAGAGATTTTATAATACCATGTTGAATTCACAACCTATAGAAGTAAACTTACGCTTGTTAAATTCACGTGCACCAAATCGTGCTTGAATGCCATCGAAATCCACCACGGGACTTTCTATCTTGAGAATCCTCTCAAGATGCACCAGGAGCAAAGATGATGATGTGGAGTAATGGCGCTTGATGATCTTCAAGCAAGCTCTAATGATTTATATTATCAATTATCATCAAGCAATGAATACCTCACTTCAAGACTCTTCAAAAAGAGTTTTCTTCAACTATCCAGTGCAGGGATGGAGGTTAGCTCTCAAGCTAACACCTAGAGAAGCCCTAGATGAAATTGTAAGTAAAGATGTCTCGCCAAACAAACTGATCAATTAGTCTAATTACCATCGCCGATCGATCAGTCTAATTACCGTCGATGATAGATCGGTGATCAGTCCATATCACTGTCGCCGATAGATTGGTGATCAATCCATATCAAGTTGTTGATCAATCTGTCTTTACAAGTTCGCAATAGTTGTGCAAATCGATCCATTGGTGAAAAGCACCGATGGTGATCGATTGGTATCAATCTATCAATCAATCTAAGTATCTTGCCGTTTATCGAGATAAACTCGCTACTACAAAAATTCATCAAGACATATGAATTATAGATAAAAAGAATCATGAAAATTATAAACACAAAGATAAATTCTTTTCAAACGAAATTGTCAAACTAACCTAATATCTAAATCCCAACATCATCAATAAAATATTACAAACACATTTTGGAACTCAATTCTGAAAAAATGAAAATGTACAAATATCATCATCCCAAACATGTCTCGAGATGTGTTGTGTGTCCAAACCGTTTTCTTAACATCTCCAAAACGAAAAAAAAAATCCATGTGGCAAATCCAACACGTCCGAGATGTGGTGTCCAACAAGTATTGAGCGATATCACGACAACTAAAACGAAGTGTCAGTGCCTCATAGTTCAAAACTATCCAGGATATATAACTCAATAACTCAAAAGCATTGTATTTTGAGCTAAATGCCCTCAATGTTTGACTTTATCCGCATAGTTTTTGCACATGGATTTATTTCAACACCAGAAACATTAATTCAGTTTTTCCAAAAGGAAAGGAATTTTACATATTTTAACAACTAAAGTGAAATGTTAGGCATGTTCCTCAGGAAAATTGAAAAGTCAAGTAAAAGACAAGCCAGACCCCTCAAAAAAAAAAGGTGTCATAATGTTATTTGAAGAAATAAAATTCATACAGATGGATTCAGGAAAACTGATGAAGACAAAAATAATAATTAAAAAGGAATGGAGCATTGAATAGATAATAGATTGTGGGGATGGAGCCTTTGTATTGAGGTAGAAACAAATACAAAATTTTGAAAATGCATTGTACAGAATGATCAATAAATCTCGAGCAAGTTTGTACACGAAGTATGTGTTGGCACGTCTGTTAGTTTTAGAGTTGAATCCAAAACTAGTCGGGATTCCAAAGCAAGAAGAAAAGAAAACAAAATGATGGATTAAAGGATTCCACCTAGGGGCAAACACTTCCAATGCCCAACCATTCTGGTTTAGTTGAGAGAAAGACAAGGATGGAACCATTTGTAATTATCTTATTTCTCTCAAAGAAAAAGAAATCAAGGAGAAGAACGAAATATCTGTACATGGTGACCTCTATATTCATAAAAAGTAGCCTTCCTGCTAATGGACAAAGGGTTGGCATCACTCATCAGTGTACAGAAATGTAACTACAAAAGTATCTAACACCAATAACACCAACATAAACTATTATGATTTATGATTTTTCTTAGATGATAGTGTGACAACAGGAAATTTATGGAACATCCAGTCAACTACTTCTTATGGATGTCTTGTTCTTGTTTATATGCACACAACCTAACAAGGTGTGGCATTCTTAAAAGAACCTACAAAAATGTACTCTTATCAACAAGCCTACATATATAGGTTCCCCTGCCCTTTTTAAAAGTGACTTCTTTAGAAAATAATCAAATGAAGAAATATGTTGTACATTACAAATAGGACGCATCTTAAGAAAACAAAAAAAAAATCATTAAAAGCATGGTTAAGGGCATTTAATAGTTTATGTTCAATGGAGGGAAATTCCTTGAAAGGACAGTAGCACAAGATAAAAATTTACCAAGCTGGGCTAAATATGGAGTGTAGCACATAATCAATGAGAGCTCCTTCATCATGCTTTCAACTACTCAACAGTGTAGTTAATGCGTACCTTTTTATCTTCTTTCTCTTGCAGTTGAATTTTTGTGTTCTCCAGTTGAACAAAATCTGGAACAAAAATAGTAACACTGAGAGAGCCTCTTCCCTTGTTCTGAATCAGAAGTGAAAGATCCGGAGATTCTGCATGATTGTAGACCCACAAACATAATTTTAATGTCCAATGAATGGGCATGTAGGGGGAAAAATTCAAGGAAACTGTGACATATTCCAGTGTACAGCCAGCCACAAGTATGATAGTTATGATTAAATAAACAAATTAATGAATCAAGTTGCTCATCTAATGATTAACGTACAATGACATAAATCTTTGAAATAATCTTGACTTTATTTTGAAGGATATCTCTCACTTGCTTCTTTAGAAGGTAGAAAGATGTTCGAAACATAAATGATACAATTCTCTCCTCCTTACAAAAAAAATATTCAA
>JAOTRH010000013.1:8866397-8895537 GCA_034768845.1 Heliamphora exappendiculata | reverse complement strand
TACAATCGAAAGCCACCAAGTCAATTATTTAGCCTTTGTGAGACGTGCCATATATGATCACTGTACACTATTCATTGATTGGTAACGGGCTGTAATTAAGGTTTTAAGTTGAATTTTAATTAAGACTTTGTTTGACTGTAAGTTTTAAGTTGAATTTTTTATCTTTCTGTTAGAGTCAAAAAGTGATTTAAGTTTTGTTTCTTAACTTCGCTTTTTTGTTTTTTTGACTTTTAGCCTTTAATTTTTTTTTCTTTTTTGAATAAAATACTTTTATATATATTTTAGAAATATCATAATTTTTATTATCTTTTTTTTATAAAATTATATTTTTAAAATTTACTCGTCGAAATTTATCAAATAAGATTTATATTAAATAGGGGCTTTCAGCCAAAAATCTAAAAAAATAAGTTTAAACGTGTAAGGTCCATCAACAAAAATTTTAATGCGTAAGGTCCAATTGCGTGATTTCTCCAAAAATATCTTGTAAAGAGATAAATTTATTAGTTTTGCGTAATAAATAGATAAATTTTTCTGTTTAATATTCATCTATTTAATATGCAAACAGATAAATTTATTATTTGCATACTTATACTTAACAGATGAATTTATCTGTATGCATATCAATACAGATAATGCAAACAGATAAATTTATATATCTGCTTATTTATGTGTAACAGATAAATTTATATGTGTTCTTTATACATGTTTTGAAAAGAT
Organism: Heliamphora exappendiculata; assembly: GCA_034768845.1. Taxonomy (NCBI): domain Eukaryota; kingdom Viridiplantae; phylum Streptophyta; class Magnoliopsida; order Ericales; family Sarraceniaceae; genus Heliamphora; species Heliamphora exappendiculata. The sequence continues at coordinate 8,894,820 of JAOTRH010000013.1, read as the reverse complement.
ATAGATAAATTTATCTGTATTTTTTACACGTACATTTAATAAAAGATATATTTTATATATATTTTCAATAAGACAGATAAATTTATCTGTATTATTTATATATGCTTTCAATAAGATAGATAAATTTATCTGTGTTCTTTATATATGTTTTAAAAATGCACCGATAAATTTATTTGTTCTAGAGTATTTTCGTACTAAAAGGATCTTGTGCGTTAAAATTTTTATACGAATGGACCTTATTCGTTAAATTTTTTTATACTTGATGAAAAACAGTAAATGGCCTATAAATTAAACTGTTTACCATTTTTTCGTATTAAATATATAATTATGTAAAAATAAATTTAAAAATAATAATAATTTCTTTCTCACGCAAAGTTTTTTCTTTTTTGTTTTTGTCTTTTGACTGAAAGTAATTTTAACCCAAAATATTTTGGCTTATTGTTTTTTGGATTAAAGTTACCTTACGATGCACTAAATGAATTTTTTACTTATTTAGTTTAAAACGATTTTAAGTACAAAATCTTGTTTAAAGCCATGTTGACAAACGAGGCCGTATTATTGGTAGATGCTTTTTAAAGGATCTTATTTGGCAAATATTATTATTTTAAATAATATTATATGCAACTTATATTAAACATAAAATTATTATAATTATGAGATTTGTTTCCATACTTATGAATAGTTGCTTCTATCCAGGCCTTTAGATTCATCATTTAACTTAATATTATAAATTTTTTGGTAATCTCAAATTAACAAAATAATTATTAACAAAGGCATCTAATGCTTTGTAATATAAGTATGAAAAGTTACTAATACTAGCATGCATGTATATGAAAATATTCTCATATAATTATATATAAAAAACTTCTCACATATTTTAAAATTTCAGTATAAAAGCTTATAATATCACCTATGTATATACGGATATTATCATATAGTAATATATAAAAATATTCTAATACAGATTTAATAGCACGTATGCATATAAGAATATCATCATATAGTGATATATGAGAAATTTTTATATATTTTGAAATTTGAGTATAAAGAGTTTCTAATAGCATGTGCGTATATGAGAATATTCTCATATAGTAATATATGAGAAGTTTATCCTAACATGTGCATATATGATAATATTATTATGAAGTGATATATGAGCAGTTTCTCATAACAGAATAATTATTCAATACTCTTGGAGCAATACTCTATTCAAATCATTGGATGATACATATTCACATGTTAAATAAAATAATAACAAAAAAATAATAAGTCCCACTAAACACACAAATAATTGTGAAGTTAGAGCACCATCTAGGCTTGCTCCAAAAGTATTGAATATTTGTTAATAAATATATCTAACGCTTTGTAATATAAGTACGAGAAGTTACTAATACTAGCATGCATGTATATAAAAATATTCTCATATAGTGATATATATAAAACTTCTGACATATTTTAAAATTTTAGTATAAAAGCTTATCATATCATGTATGTATGTAAGAATATTTTCATATAGTAATATATAAAAACTTCTAATACAGATTTAATAGCACGTATGTATATGAGAATATCATCATATAGTGATACATGATAAATTTTTATACATTTTGAAATTTGAGTATGAAGAGTTTCTAATAGCATGTGCGTATATGATAATATTCTCATTTAGTAATATATGAGAAATTTCTCATAACACGTGTATATATGATAATATTAATAAAGTGATATATGAGCAGTTTCTCATAACAGAATAATTATTCAATACTCTTGGAGCAATGCTCCATTTAAATAATTGGATGACATATCTTCACATGTTAAATAAAATAATAACAAAAAATGATAGAACCCACTAAATACACCAATAATTGTGAAGTTTGAGCACCACTTAAACTTATTCCAGGAATATTGAATATTTGCTCTATATATGATAATATTACCACTTTGTGATATATAAAAAACTTCTTATACATTTAATGATGAGAATAGGAAAACTATCTAATTTGAACAAAAACTAACCTTTTATTCAATCAACAAATTTAATAAAAATAATTAAAAAGTTAATAAACTTCTTTTCCTTCTTTTTCAATCTTTTTCGTTTTTTCAATCGGTTTAGATTTTTTAATTTTTTATTTCTTCATCATATAATGAATTTAAAAGTATAATTATTTTACTTAAAATTTAAAAAGTTCATTAAAGATAAAAAAAACTCTTATACAAATTTTTAAATGGCTTTTTAAAAAAAAAAAGTAACAAAATTATAAAAAATAATATGATTTTTTTATATTTTACATTAACCTTTTAATTTTTGAGGGTATAAAAGATTTCTCAGTAAAAAATAAAAATAAAAATAAAAGAACCCAAGGCTCCAATTCACGTATTCCTTCTCCTTCAGCCAATTTTTTAGGTTATATCATTCGATACCCCCTCTATGTGAAATCAGCTTGGAAGGTTTTTAATCTTATTTGTGAAATTAAAAAAAAAAAAAAACCTTCAAATCTGGTCCCCAATCTATTAGTTCAATTGGCTTTTGCCATTACTACGACAGAGGCTACCTCCTTTGTCGCTGGAAAATTAGGAAATGGTCCAAAATTATTATTGGATGTTTATTATTTTTTAATTTTTTAATTTATAGTTAAATATAAAATAAAAAAATTTAAATGGGTGTGTTCGTAATATTTTTCTTATAATTTTTATTTTTTAATTAAAAATTTAAAATGTAAATAAAGATGAGGAAAAATTATATAGACCGGCTATATTTACTAAATATAAAAATACGTAGAGTAAAGTAATAATATTTTGAAAGCTCCAAAATATATTAATATATCTCTGTTTTCTCAGTGCTAAAGAATTATTTAGTGAACAGAAAAATACTATACGGCAGCATATTAATATGGGCTCTGTTCGGATAGATCTTGTTTATTTATTTATTAATTTATTTTATTTATTAATAAATAAATTAAATTTTATTTAAATTATTTTGTTTGAATAGTTTGTGGTTTATTTATTTATTAATTTATAAGTTAACTTATTTACTTATTTAACTATTTAAATAAATAAATAAATTTATTTATTTATTTTAACTTATTTAATTATTTAAATAAAATAATTTATTTTTTAATTTATAAATTAATAAACAAATAAGTAAAATTATCGGTGGCCTTGATTTATCCAGCACGGAGTTATTCAGTTTTTTGGGGCTCAATTTGACTTTAATTTACACGTGTAAAAATTATTCGTTTAAAAAGTAATTTTTAACCATTTATGTAAAAAGAAAGAAATTATGATTTAATAATTACGGTTTTAAGCGTAGCTTCTATAATTGGTCTAATTGAATTTCTTCTGGGTTTAAAATGGCCTCACTTAAATAATTTAAGCCTTCTATTTTTTTAACGCATAGATTATTAATATAAAAAAATAAATTGATTAAATATCATTAACTATTTAAAAAAATTATATATTTATTTAAAAATTAAATAAAAATATAATTTATTCAGAGATTTAATATCCCCAATCAATTTAATTTTTTATATACATAATTTTATTTTACCTATTAAAAATAATAAAATGAAGACTCAAATTAGATTTTAGGTCCTTATTAGATCAGGGATTTTTCTTTAATAATTTAAAAAAACAATGACTTTGTTTGGACTAAATTTGGTACTTGTGCTTTTTTTTTTTTGCCTTTTATGATTTTCTCCCCATTTTTTGGGTAATTTTTTTGTACATTTTCAAATTGTTTCGAATGAGATGAATCAAAAACAAAAAAAAAATTTAATTAAAAAATAAAAACTTCAAAGACAAAAAATAGACAACGTAAAATTTACATTATTGACTTTTTTTAAATTTTTTTATATTTTAATTAAATTTTTTTATCTTTTCAACTCATTTTGATGAAAAAAATTAAAAAATATAATAATTTAACTAAATGATAAAAAACTAACAATAATTAAAAATAAATAAAATAAAAATAAATAAATAATCAATTATTACAACCGGGTAAGGGGGATATTTGACAAAATTATTATTAGTAAATTTTAACTTTTTACTATTAATTTTAATTATAAGATATAAATTTTTTTAAATACTAATAATTTTTATTATAATTTGTAAATATTTTTTTCAATTTTAACTATAAATTACAAATTATAAATTTTAACAAATATTTATAATTTTTAATAATTTTTATTAAAAATTATAATTTTTTAACTATTAATTTTAATAATATCAAAACATGACAATATATAACCCGAACTCTCCATGGTGGGCAGACATTTGACGCGCTCTCGTCGAAGATAATCACTTGTGACAAATCATTTACTCTCTCTCTTTTATACTTATTTTTATTTTTTTATTTGTATTTTTTATTTTTCTTTATTTTTAATTATAATTATTAATTAATATTATTATTAATATATCTTATCATGTTATTATTATTAATATTAATTTTTTTAAAAATAAAAAATATATTTTTTATTACCCTCTCACTCTTATTATTTTTTCAATTATTTTATCCCAACTCTACCCTACTAATAAACGGGATAGAGGAGTGCTCGCACACACTCCGCTCCAAACCCTCCCCGTTACATCCTTATCTCTCTCTCCATGTACGTATACTTATTGCGTTTGATTTCAATGATCTCCAATTTATTATTTTTTTCTATTTGACCTGACAGCACTACAGTTGCAGATTAATCACCATTGACGGCCTATTTGGAGCATTCTTCTTGGATTAATCCTAGATCTATTTAGCTCTTTTCTACTCACTCACTCGTCTTACTACCAAAATCAAGAAAAACTAAAATTTCATGCCGTTCAACTCTTACCCAAAATCCTAGTTCCCACTTGGAACTATCCTCCCACTATTTGCAAAATCATCTTCCATTAAAGTACTATTTGGAGCTTTCTCTTTGTTTTTCTTTTTCTTCTCGATTTAATTTTCTCACTCCCCCATTCCCCCCCCCGGAAAATCGTCACCACGAAGCTCGAAGAGTGTCCATAAAATTCCATCGAAAACCCCTTCGAAAACGTTGAAACTCCTCTAAGGCGCAGAATGCATCGATTAGTTTTCTCAATTTTCGTGTGCTTCTTGGCTATTCCGCCGCCGTTCCTGAACCGCCTGGCTGTTGCCGACGTGGTAACATGCTCTGGTATAGTGCCAATGAGGGACCGGAATGATAAGATATCGATAACGGACTTCGGGGCCGTCGGCGACGGAAGTACGACGAACACGAAAGCGTTTAGGACGGCGATTTATCAGATCAAGACTCTGAGGCGGACAGGAGGCACGCTTCTGTACATACCTCCTGGTGTGTATCTAACGGGGAGCTTCAACCTTACCAGCCACATGACTCTCTACTTGGCCAGAGATGCTGTGATCAAAGCCACTCAGGTACTCTTACTAGTTATTTTCATATTACAAGGATTTGTTAAAATTACAGCCATTACAGTTAATATCAACACACCTTCTACTCCATTATAGTCAGAAATGTGGAAGATCTTTGCGCTGAGTGAGTAATTTTCCCCAATCTTTGGCTTAACAAAACGAAACAAAAAGTTTTAAGTATTCATTGTTCTTTTGCCAACTTGGCTTTAAGCCAATTTAAGAAAAAAAAAGTCAAAAAGTTCGTTGAGAAAATCGTGATTTTTAAGCCACTAAAAAAGCTTAATACGCTGAATGCAAAATTTTTATATTGCATTTCAATCTAAATGAAGTTTTGTCAAGTCAAAAAGTCAAAAAAACAAATAGACTAAAAGCGGAGAGTAAAAAAATGAGGCTTTTTGGCTTTTTGGACTTTAAACCAAAAGCAAAAAAGCCCTTAAAGTCAGTAGCCAAATGGCCAAATGAAGGCTCAATAAGCACATGGGCCTTTAGACTACCAAAGCATACTGTGTTTGTGTTTGTTAGGTTATAGCGAACTCTGTATTATTTATGAGAGTCAAATGCAGAAAGAAAAAAATAATGAAAGAACAGTAAACATCCAAGGTTTACGCAGTTTGCCAGACTAGGACTAAGTTGCTGCAATTTTTAACTATGATGAAGAATTTGAGATTATAGTACTTATCAAGCTCCATGCAATTTAACAATATTAGCATCAAGTAGAATTGGATTGGGACCCCCTTGAATTGTATTTTCAATTACATTGTGTGTGGACATGGGAGCGAGCTAAAAGTAGTTTTCTTAAAAAAAGGCTATATGCAAAACATCTGCTTTTGAAGTACTTTTGAAATTAAAAGGGACAGCCATAACCCACGGTGGGTCCAGTGGATAAATGGGATGGACCTGGTTGCATGTGATGCATTTAGATTATCGAAAACCAGGGTGGTGGACAGCTATATGGAATGAGACTCATGAGATTGCATGAGAGAGATATGTTTGTCTTCTCAGAATTTTTCTTATATTTTGGTCAAAATTTCTTATTTTTCCTGTTAATCTTGTTTAGATGAGTTGAAAAAGTATAATAGTTTGACCTAACGGTAATTTTTTTATATTAAAGATAAAAATATGCAAAATAAAATGTGATAATTGTGGTTGGGTCCAATTTTAAAGAGTTGATTAGAGATAAGCAAGTCACTAGTTGTTTATTCTATTAAGTCCTATTTTTAAATATTTTTTAAATTGTAGACTATTTTACCCTCAAATTATTAAAATATGATATATATAGTTGTATTTATAAATTTAATGCATATAATCGGAAACTTTTTGAATGATTTGAACTTTCTGTTTTGAATGATTTTTTGCTTGGTTAGAATGGTACTGTCATTAAATGTTATATTGCAGAAAATGAGATTTTTTCTTAATATAGGTGGGAAGAAAACAATTTCTATTTTTAATATTCTCATTTTTTTGTTTTATGTTTTTAATATGAAACTCATATTTAGCTCCATGTTTATTTCATGGAAAACTGCTCATTTTTTCAATTTTGTTTATTTCAGTTTTATTTCAGTGGATTTTATCATTTGACATTCTCATTAGCCTCTAGCTATATTTCTTTCATTCTCATTACACTTTTTGATAATGTTTTCATTTTCTTTAACTTAACTAGAATCTGAATGAGAATTTATTTTTATTTTCTCATTGTCGGAAGGTATAAATAAGATATTTCACAATCAATGAAGAGAAAATGATAACAAATTCCATCAAATATCATTTGGATCCCATTCCTATTTGGTAGATGTTATTTTAGAATACGTGTATTTGTATATATTGACTTTCCGTGAGTAAATCTTATATAGAGGGTATTTTGGGTACATTATTTTAAATGGGATTTAACATGACATTGATTTTTAAATGGGACTTATCTCTAAACAAATCACTAAATGAGGACTTACGGCTGAATTATCCAAATAAAATAAGTAAATAAGTAATGTTCTAAACGGGACCTTTATTTTATAGTAAATGCTGATTCCATGCTTACTTTGGCAACCACACTGGCATTGTTGTTGTTCTTCTTGTTAACATCTGGGGAAAAAAATATACTAAAAGGAAGGTAAAGAATTGTTACAAATGATAAATAATAAATTACCGATACTCTTTTAGTAATCTTGGATTTTTTATATAATAAATCATTCACTACATTCATTCCATTTTAATTTCCAATAATAGATTGTTATTAAGTGGAAAACATTGCCACCGAGAAATATAAAGTGGCAGGTATTTCTACTGTTGTATTCACAATAATAGTCAGAACATCCACTATATTCTGCTGCTATGGAAGTAGGTATATGCCATCTCGGTAGAAGGGCCAATATATTCTGTAATTCTGTTCATTGGGCCCATGCACTTTGTAGTTGGAACATGCTTTACTACAGTGTTTTTGTTTATTTAGAAAAAGAACTTTAACCTTAGATGCCTAATCTTTGATTGAACCAAAAAATGTAATCTTTCTAACACACAAATCATTGTAATGGATGAACTTGATCGGCTTACTTTGGTGGGATGTTGGCTAGATCACTCAAAGTTCTTGACAAATCTGAAATTACTATAACTCAAACTTCGTAACAAATCTGAAATTACTATTACTAGTGGTCCAAATGTATAGAATCTGCCAACTTATTTGTGTAGATCTTTCTATTAAATTATGTAGCATCCCATGGTAGTGCAATTTTTTTGGAAGGGGGTATTTTAAAATCCATTGGAACAATTCTTTTTTTGGTGCATTCAATTGTATAATCACTTTTGTATTAGGGGAAAAACTATTTTCATCCAATGCTGGTAAAATCAATAGAGTTAACAAAAATGACACCATTTAATAGCTCCCATAAGTAATTTAGGTGTTAATTGAGTACCGTTGTGTCACTCTGAAGGTCATATTTTTCTAATTCGTTTTGCTGGATTCGCTGAGCCATTTGTGCAGTTAGATTCATGTATGACATCTGAGTAACGTGTCAACTACCAAAAGCAGTTTGTAAAAGTTACAATTGGTACAAGTGAAAAGGCTTCTATTCTTTTGATACTTACTTTACGCTAACTCTTAACTGTTCTGCTTTGATGATTTAGGATACTACAAATTGGCCTTTGATTGCTCCCTTGCCTTCATATGGAAGAGGGCGGGAGCTTCCTGGAGGAAGATACATGAGCTTTATCCATGGAGATGGGCTTCGTGATGTGATTATTACAGGTCAGTTTGTGGATGCCTAACTCTCAACCTACAAGAACTTGTGTTATCCAGTGTACTTTGAACCTACTAATAGACAACACAGTGCGTTTAAGAAACTGAGTACGGCATAAAAACTTAATATTAAGCTGCATTATATCTGCATCACTGTTCTGAATGGTTGTTGCTAGTGTAAACCAAACCCCCCCCCCCCCCCCCAAAAAGAAGGGGAAAAAAAAAGAAAAAAAAAGAATAAAGAAGAAAGAAATAAGTCACAAAAGCAAGAATTCTGTTTTGCTATTCTGCCCAATCAACGACCTAAATATTTTTCCTTTTTCTAGGTAGTGGTTTTAGTGAAGGCCTTTGATTAAAAGATTGCAAAAGAAGATTCCTGTAGATAATCTTTTGTTGAGCTGTGTATAGTTGCTTGTATGTGATCTTCACCTGCCTATACTTGTTTCCTTCCAGGAACAATTTCCCTTCCAAGGGCACCCTTGCCCCATCCCCCGCGGGCGCTTTTTCTGTTCTTGTTTTATTCTTGTTTACTCTCTCTCTCTCTCTCTCTCTCTCGTATTGTTTAGGTTTGACAAAGTCGTTCTTTTCTTAGGTGACAATGGGACAATTGATGGCCAAGGAGACATCTGGTGGAACATGTGGAGGCAGAGAACCCTCCAATTCACCAGACCACATCTTATTGAATTGATGAACTCCCAGAGCATTATCATTTCCAATGTTGTTTTTAAGAACTCCCCCTTTTGGAACATTCATCCCGTCTATTGCAGGTAATAATTGAATGTTGTTATTAAACTTGCAATATTATATAATCTCGACAGTTCTCAGATTCATAAAGCATCTATACCAAAGGTCAGTAATCCTATCCACCTGAGAAAAAAAAAAGAGAGTGCAACTCTATAAGCTACTATTTCCCATTCCTTTTTTCGATAAGTAACCTTTTCCCCATCCTGTTGTAAAATACATTACTAATTGCCATTCCTTATTTTTGAGTGAAGCTATCACATCACAGTTGCCATCCATGTTATAACACCATCAATGCTATAACACTACAGTTGCCATTTACGCAATAGTTCTGATACATTACTGCCTATAATTTTGATAGCATTCTGATAGCAATTTATAATGGATGATATCTTATTATAAACTCTTCTACAAGGTTTAGTGGCATCAGATTACGTCAATGACTCGTATTATGTTGAAGATACTTGTGGAAATCCTTAGTTCTCAGTTGTCAGATAGTATTAGTAAGAGCTTGTTAGCAAAGCATAGAGCCATGGTCAAATGAAATTTAAGAGTGTATTGTTTTCAAGCAAATGTCTTAAGTTTGTATGCCTTCTATTTTTCCAAAATCTATCTTTACACTTTTAGAAAGCTGAGGTTGGGTAAGAGCTCGGTAGGCCATTTTTGTATATTTCTTGAACTGCCTCCTTATATTACTCTTTGATACTGGTATTATTTCCCAAAAAATGTGATGGTGGGACTGTTATTGGGTCTGACAGTTAATATTTTTGACAGCAATGTTGTTATTCAATTTGTAACCATTTTGGCTCCATCAGACTCTCCCAACACGGATGGCATTGATCCAGGTATGCAATATAAAACAGCTTTAGTGTTAGTTATGTACGATGTTAACTGGGTCATGTTTGTTTACATTAGTACATGCATTTATTTGCATTGATGCTAAGAACTGCACAGCTCTGAGCAAGATCGACCACCAGGCTAGAGTAACAAGAGCTAGTCGAAATGAGCTGGTGTGGTTCCAGTCAAAACCCCTGTGACTATCAAGTTAGTACCATTGAATTGAAATTTTAGTGGTTGTGATGGGAATTATTGTGGTGTATCTTGTTAATACTATCTTTCCTCCTTTAATAATGGTGGGAATAGCGATCAATCTGGGATATAAATCCTTGATCTGTCATTATCACCTACTCTTCTTCCTAATTTTGGATAGATTGCACCGATGATTTAAGGAGGGCAGTGTTACCATCACTATAGCTTTTTTGATTGTCCAGTTATTTGCCGAGTGGTGAGCGCCCTTATGCTCAATAGGCTGGTTCCTAAGCTGCGCCCTGTTTGGGTCGGTCTGTCTTGATCTGTACTTAGATTTGCTATATTTTCCATATCTTCTATGGTTCATGCAGTTCAGTTCTTCCTCCCTTCTCCAATACGACTTGTACTTTGGGAGATTGATTGTGCACAAAGAGGTCTGTTGGATTATTAGATCTGTTGATTGCCGAAGGGCATCTTGTCAGGAATGATATTGAGAATTTTTATTGGAAAATCCGAGTCTGATTGGAACTGCTAGCTGTCTCCCCAGTGGATAAAACCCGATGTTTTACTTTTCACAAATCTTATATTTAAGTATGCAATCGAGGTCATCTGACCCTTCTTTTCAAATATCTATGCATTACTTTTTAACCGCTCCTTCGTGCTTCTGATTTAGTTAGGAAGAGAAATGTTTGCTATGAGAATTTAACTCCGTATGTACTCTTGTAACTCGATACAGATTCAAGCTACCGTGTCTGCATTGAGGACTCGTACATTTCCACGGGAGATGACCTTGTGGCAGTGAAGAGTGGGTGGGACGAGTATGGAATTGCTTATGGCCGCCCTAGCAATGACATCACCATCCGGCGGGTAACCGGATCATCCCCATTTTCTGGAATTGCAATTGGAAGTGAAACATCTGGCGGGATAGAGAATGTATTGGCCGAGCACATAACCCTTTACAACATGGGAGTCGGCATCCATCTGAAAACAAACATTGGGAGAGGAGGTGTCATTAGAAACATTTCGATCTTGGATGTGTACATGGAAAATGTGCGAAAGGGGATAAGAATTGCAGGCGATGTCGGGGACCATCCCGACGACAAGTTTGACCCAAATGCTCTTCCCGTAGTTGAGGATGTCATGATTAAAAATGTCTGGGGTGAGAAGGTCCAGCAGCCAGGTTCTATAAACGGCTTGAAGAACTCCCCTTTCACCGGGATTTGTCTCTCTAATATCAAACTTGGTGGTGGAACAGGACCAAGAAAAACTCCTTGGCAGTGCTCCGACATTAGGGGTGGTGCGGTTGAGGTCAGCCCTTGGCCATGTTCAGAACTCATCAGCGCCGATCCCTCGGGTGTATGTACCACTCCTTTCTGAGATTGTTGCAGTTTTATAATTATGTCCCGTGTTTTTGATTGGAGAGTTGAGTTGAATTAATTGGCTTTATTTTATTATCTTCTGCTAAACTACGCTTCTGTTGATCTGGAACCTCCTCCTTCAATTGAGAAGTCGCAGCAATTAGATTGTCTCATTTTCAGCACACAATAGATTCATAGAATAGATCGATTTCATCACAACCTTTTGCAATCTCTGCAAATCATAAATCGAAGTACCTTTATGTCATTCCCAAAAACTGCAATATTCGGAAACATTTTCTTTTCCCTAATCACATTCTTCTACATCGTGCATGAATGCTGTGGGGGTAAAAAATTGTACCTCAATGCAATGATGAATATTTTCAACGAAGAAAACGAATTGAGCCTTTGAGAACTCCGAAGTCTTACAAAAAGAGAGCATCGTTAGCGCCCCACCGGTGACCGGTCGGAGGCACTCCAATGATTAAATTAGCCACAATCATGGTAAAAAATAATATTGTGCTTGTATAGATATATGATTGCGTACCTTTATTCGTAGAGTTCGGTCTTTATTTATAAGACAAGAGTCTTTTTTTATCAAGGATTTTAATTATTATTTTGAGTTATCTTTTTAACAAAAAATATATCATATTGCATTTTTTGACGCCATTTTATCTCTTTAAGAAGATTGATTTTATTTTTATTGGAGAAGTTTATCCCCTCAAATTGCCCAACAGCTTCTACTTTCTTTAATCGTAGTGAAATGGAGTGGAAGTTTTTATATATTTGGATAGACTTCAAACTATTTGGTTGGACTTCGAATTTCGCCTTCTAGGCTATTTCTTTTTAAGTACGGGATGAACTTCCATACAATGGGGTAATTATGTTCGGATAGACTTTGAATTGCTCGGATAAATTTTGAACTTAGCTTCTTAGGCTATTTCTTCCCAAGTATGGGATGAACTTTCATACAACCTCTTAGGCTATTTCTTCCCAAGTATGGGATGAACTTTCATACATGGGGCTAATGCTGTTCGAATAGATTTCGAACTTAGCCATTTAGGCTAATTTTTTCCCAGATATGGGATGAACTTCCATACAAGGGGTTAATGCTGTTCGGATAGATTTTGAAATTAGCCACTTAGGCTATTTCTTTCCAAGTATGGGATGAACTTCCATACAATGGGGTAATTATGTTCGGATAGATTTCGAACTGTTTGGATAAATTTTGAACTTAGCTACTTAGGCTATTTCTTCTCAAGTATAGGATGAACTTCCGTACAATGGGCTAATTCTGTTTGGATAGATTTCGAAGTTAACCACTTAGGTTATTTCTTCCTAAGTATATAATAAACTTCTATACAAGGGGGTAATTATCGGCATTGTCGTATTGACGCAGACTTCTTGAACATGTGTTTCTTTCGTATATGTGCTTCTTTCTATGTTAAGATATAATAGCGGCTCCAACAACTTCAAGGAGTCTATATTTTGCCATCACAGCTGGGGGAGAAGAAAAACATATTGCTCTGTTGCTCTATTGCTGATGTTGCTTGATACGACTGACTGTGAATTTTGTTGGAGCATAAGTTGTGTTGACTGTTGAACAGAAGACTGCAAGTTTTGTTGAAGGCTAAATAATGGAGCTTGTTACATGACAGAAGGCTGCATAACAGATTGCTAAGAAGATTGCAATTGAGTAGATTGTAATAAGTTCTGTTGCAGCTGCGACTTATGTAGCTGCAAGTGAGGTTGCATATGTGCATTCGGGATACTTCCATGCTGATATTTCTGTTCCATGAGTTGATGTTGTATCTGCTACTGGTAAAGATAATGCTGGGAATTTTGAGATCGCTGCTGTCTTTGTTGGGGAGCAACTTGTTGCCATCCTGGCATCTGCCTCTAGTCATTGGTAAAAATATTTGAAGACACCCCTTACCCCATTAAATTTGCTACTGAATTCTGTGGAACCCCAGAGATGTTCTGAATGTTCTGCAAATTGGAGTTCTGACCAACAACATTTGGCATGGTAGTTGGTGGTAAACCACCAACGAGAGGCAGTACTAATGTTAAACTGGCATAACCTTGTACTTCAGTTGCTGAGATGTCATTTTGAATGTTCTGAGATAATAGCAGTTGGCGTGATTGAGCCTGGTTACCAGCTATTGCTAGAATAGGAATTGGTTGCACTTGGTTGGCATTTTGGGTTTGCATGTTAAGAGATCCTTTTGATAAACCTCTTCTTGCCAATCTCCACTATTAGCATTTCCTGTTTGAGCTGTTGAATCTAAAGAAGTAGATGCCTCTGGAATTACTCTTTGTGATTGAAATAGCTGTTTCTGCTGATCAATCATATTCTGTGATTGAAGCAAAGAACCTGATGTTTGAAGCCTTTGTTGCATATCTCGTAGGTTGTGAAATCATAGCCACTTGATTTTTCTATTGCTTTATCAGAAATTATAGCCCTCAATTTTTTACCTTTTCCTTCTTTTTGAGAGAGAGAGAGAGCCTTTGTCACATCCTTCAACAAAACACCATAATAGAATGAACAAGAGAGGGGCTACTCATCATAGCCTTTTTCAGCCTTGTAGGTTCTTAACATGATAGGCACAACTACACCTTTCCAAAAAAGAGAAAGAATTTTGCTTTACTTTTTGGTTCTTTGTTTTTTAGCTTTTAGGGTTTTCTTTTTGAATCTAAAGTCAACAAATCACTGACCCAACCCTATGCAAAATCCACGATTTCTTAAAGAATTTCTCCAGAAAACCCAATTTTCGCAATAGGGTTTGGGGTTTTAATACACCAGATTCACAATCCTTTGTTTGGATTTTTATTTATTTATTTATTTTTATTTTAAAGAAACTACCCCAAACAGATCTGGATACCATTCATGTATGTTTTTTGGTTTTCTTTGAGTGAAAAAAAAAAATCAAAACCCAAATGAGTTCTCTCTCATCTTCTTTGGGTTTGTCTAGGATTCCCGAGAATATATATATATATATGTATGATGTATGTATACATGTATATATTTTTTTATCCTTTTTAGCTTTTCCGATGCAACAAACAAGTGGAGGGAGAGAGACAGATGGTTTTCTAGTGAGAAGAGATCAAAATATGCTTTTTAGCTTTGTTGGTGCTTCAACAGTGGAAACAAAAAATCTCAAAATGTTTTTATTTTATTATATATTTTTTTATGAGTGTTCTTCCATTCTCCTAAATCTAGAGCGAGAAGGTTTTAAATGAAAATTATTTATCTAATAATCCCTGAGCTTTTCTCAGCTTTTCGTGTGCTGAGGCTCTTGGGGAGTAATCCAAGCGCCCCCCCCCCCCTTTTTTATATGTTGCATGGTGCTATGAACATGACATAATATATGTATACACACACACACATGTATATATAAATCATTAGAGAGAAAGATTAACTTAGCTTCTTCATTGCTGAGGTTTCTTTGATGCCATTATCACTAGCATCAACGTCAATTCAGAGGTGCTTGATCGGATGGCAGATTTTTTTAGTAGCTCGAGCAAGTCCGTCGCCGCTCTACGCTGTGCTTCATTTTCATCCTATTTTTCTTCTTCCTCAGCATCTTCAGTGGCGACAACAACCGACGGTGTCAAAGAAGAGATTAACCATGGAGGAAGGTATCAGCACTTCCATTATTGCACCAGAATCCAAGAACAGTACTCTTAGCTTTTGGGCTTCACTGTCAGTTGTCAACACCACCCAAAAGGTGATTGCGGAGGTGATCGGAACGTATAAAGTTAGGTTTGGGTTTTTTGATTGTGGTGTCCAGAAGGTTTTGTAGTTATCTCCGTAGTGCTTCGGGGCTTTCTTGTGTTAAGCATGTAGAAGCAGAACCTTTAATCATGGATATTTGCTATTAAGTTCTTCTCTTCATGTACGGTCTGATTGACTACTTCGTTCTTATTTTGTTGTTTTCACATATGGCATCGATTGAAAGAACCACGCCTCAGTCAGAATTTGTACCAAAATATTGTTCAATTTTTACCAGACATACATAATTTTGTTATTTTTCTTAAAAAAATACTCCTTAATGAGTTGAAAGTATAGTACACCTTATAAGGTGAGTTGAGAATCCATAATTGGGTAATGTAAAATTCTATTCTCTTACATTACCTTTCAACGTATGGGTCAACGTGGTCAAATTAGGATTCCCACATACGGCGCCAAATTGTGAAAGTAAAAAATTATACCTCTACGCAATGATAAATATTTTTAACAAAGAAGACGAATTGAGCCTTCGAGAACTCTGAAGTCTTATAAAAATAGAGCACTGTTAGTACTCGATCGGTAGCACTTCGATACTTAAGTTAATCACAATCATGGTAGAAAATAATATAGTGCTTGTATAGACATATGATTGCGTATTTTTACATGTAAAATTCGGTCTTTATTTATAGCATAAAGTTATTTTTTATTAAGATTTTTAATTATTATTTTAAGTTTTTTTTAATAAAAAATTTATCATATTATATATTTTAATGTTATCTTGTCTCTTTAAAAAGAAACCATTTTATCTTTATTGGGGAAGTATATCTCCTCCGGATGCAAATTCTTTTAGTTACAGAATAAGAACACATATCACCAAATAAATCACGTTCCCCTCTCTCTTTCACGTTCCTTCTCTTTAATCTCCTCCTCCCCGCGGAAGAATGGCTTCCTAAAACTCTGTTTGGCGAACATGTCGTGGTGCCTGCTACTAAACGGGAACCTCGGCATTCCCTGGTGGTGGTGGCGGCGGCGGCGGCGGCGGAACCTAACCCATTCCGCCGGGTTCTCTCGCACGCCGACGAGGAACATCGCCGGATCAAAGTCCTTCTTTTCGATGGGCAATATCATGTGCTTGCAACCGCGGCGAGGTATACGGAAAAGGAAGGGACGCTTCGCTGGGAAGTGGCGGTTTCTCGGTCGTAATCTGACGCTTTCGAGGGTTTGTGCGTCAGATACCGGCGAATCCACGGCGTTGGTTCCCACGGTCCTGGCGTGGGTATCAGCGTCGCCGAGTGGTTTTGTTTCGGGGGTCTCAGGCTCCGACTCCGACTCCGACTCCGAGTCCACGACAGAGGTTGGGTCAGACTCCGGCTTCTCGTTGGGGAGGAGAAGAGTTGGATTGGTGTCAGACTCCGGCAGAAAAAGGAGAGAGATCGCGGTCGACGATGACGTCATTTAGTGGGAGGCCTACGCTTAACGACGTACGAGCATATGAGAAGGCGAAGAAGAAGATAACAGTGATGGTAGCGGCCAGTCTAGCCATGGTCGATGCGCGGGAGATGAACTTGGGAGTTTATAGGGGGTTTGGTGCATATATATCATGAGAGAAATTAACAAGAGTTAAATATATAATAAAAAACAATTTTTCTGGGTATATACTATAACATTAATTTCTTTCATGCATATAATGATATTAAATAGTGGTACACACATGCATGCGCGTGTGTAAGTGTATATTTTGAAATTAAAATAAATTTTAAAAATAATAAAATAATTTTATTTTAAAATTATGAGTAATTATAATGTTTAAATTAGGTAATGAAAGAAAAAAGTTAATGAATAAAACCAAATGAAATTATTTTGGTATTAAAGAATTAATTAAGAATATTTTTGATATTTAAAATATTCATGCGGATTTATCAAATTAAATATGTGTTCTTTTTTTTTATATATTAGTATAATAATATTGACGAGAGAGGTGACATGAAAAATACCGTAAAAAAAATTTTTATCCTTAAATTGTAAAAAAGAAATAAGAGCTCTTAAATTAAAAGATAAAATTTACTATTAAATTTTAGTAACTTGTTATATGGATTGGGGTAGCTTGAGAAGTGGTGATGTGATTTCTCTAAGGTTAGAAGGGAAGAGCAGTGAGGCAAGAGAGTAATTATTCCGTAGTCTTAGCATATTGTTGTGTATGTGGTGATTTTATTTAACAATATAGTAATTTTTTTAAATAAAATAATATTAGTTTATTTTTCTTAAATATGTGAAAATTATATAACTCGGTGCACATAAAATATTTTTATTTACTAAAAATATTATGATATCATCTAAATAATACTAAAAAATACTCAAGAGTACCCTATAATTTGGCAAGATCATGAGAAAAAGTTATTCAATGCCCCTTAGGTATGAACAAGATAATAAGGACCACAAGTTCTTTAAAAGTCATTAATTATGCGAGCTCATATATATATATTTTGCATTGGCAAATACTTATACTCACTCTTAAACTATGTAATTGTCAAAATTTCAACTTTTAATCTTTTATTTAGAAGACTAATATTTGTACTATTGGAGCAAAAAACCATTTAATATGTGAACTTTTATATTTTGGAATAGACGACTTCTAAAAGGCTTCTAGCACCATTTTGGGCCTACCGACATTAAATAATTATTGAATTAAGAGGGTTTTACG
Source organism: Heliamphora exappendiculata (assembly GCA_034768845.1). NCBI lineage: Eukaryota > Viridiplantae > Streptophyta > Magnoliopsida > Ericales > Sarraceniaceae > Heliamphora > Heliamphora exappendiculata. The sequence goes on along the minus strand of JAOTRH010000013.1, from coordinate 8,876,655 downwards.
TTGAAGTTATTGGTGGTGTTTAGCAAAGTTATTACTAATAATTTGTAAATTGTAATTTGTAATATAAATTATGAGTATTTGGTAAAAATTATAACTTGTAGTTGAAATAGAATAAAAAGTAATTATAAGTTGTAGCAAAAGTTATGAGTGTTTAAAAATTTTTATAATTTATAACTAAAATTAGTAATAAAAAATTAAAAATTATTAACAGTAACATTGTCAAACACCCCCATTAGAAGGTATAGATTTTTTGGGAGAGCCCAGATCTAGATACTAGTGGAATTTGATATTATTTAAATTAATAGTTTATACATTATAGTTTACTGTAGAAATTGTAAGTGTTTGAAAGATAAATTAGCTGTAGTTGAAATTAGTTGTTTATACAAGAAAGGATAATTATTGCTTGTAACAAAAATTTTAAGTATTTAAAAAAATTATAACTTATTAGTAAAAAGAAAATTTTTGGATTAAACCATCTTTTTGGTAGTAAAATTAGTTTTAGTTCTATTTAATCTATTCTTAATTGGGATTAATCCTGTGTCATTTATGATTTCCTAAAATATCTCATTCTACAAGGTTACCGCGCATTTCAAAATTAGCAATCTTTGCAAAAATTGCCCTAAGTTACGCCTCTCCACTGTCTTCTTCGGCGAGATTTTTGTTTCCCTTTCTACAGGCGCGAGGAGAATGGAGATGAAGGCAAAGGAAATCCAAATAATAGAGTCTGTGAGGAAGACGGAGATGAAGGCGACAGAGGTTTGGGTGGAGGCGAAGGAGCAGGTGGCGATGGTGGAGAAGGTGGGGATGAAGGAGGCGAAGGTTTGAGTGGCGGTGGAGGGGTAGACGACGTTGATGGAGAAGGTAGAGATGGCATGAGGAGGGTGCCTAGTTACTGAATCGTAATAGGGGGAGACTGAATCGTGATGAAGATGTAAGGAGTGAAATGGATCGTTGATGTAGGGATTATTTCAAACACTAACCTTCGAGAACCCACTGCATAGTTCCAACTGAATATATGTATCAATTGGGAATTAGCTGCATTATCATCTAACTGCAATGCTGAAAAATCCTATTTATCGACTGATTTGTACTAAATGATTTAATTAAATAAGCTAAATGATGCAAAAGCTTAAAATAATCAATCACACAAGCAAAAATTAAAACAAATCACAATCACACACAAGATAGCGATATTTACGTGAAAAAAATCAAAATCGGATAAAAATCACGAGACCACACTAGGTCTAAAAAATCAAACACTATTCAATTATTGGTTACAAAGAAATCTTATAATCTCTGACGTTGCACCCACAACCAATGGTAGTAAGCCTATCTTTGCCGAATCCACGTGCACTAACTCTTGTACTTGACTGCTACTGGAACCCACCACTGGATTTCAACACTTGAGACTCCTCTCAAGCGACTCTACGAACACGAACAGATCGTTGAAGCTTTGGATGACTTGATGATTTCTTGAAGGCAGGGAAATTATATGATCATCAAGTTGTTGTAGAAAATCTTGCGAGTATGTATAATCTTCAAAACTTGTGGCGGCTAGATTTTTCCACGAAATAAAATTAAGGAGCCACCTTATAAGAACCCTTAGCTCCTATTTATATATCTCTAGGCTTTCAAAATCCTAGCTGCCTATTTATATATATGGAGGCTTCCAAAACTCTAACTGCCTATTTATATATAATAAGGCTTCCAAAACCGAGGCTGCTAAATTAACAATAGGAGAGCTGCTAAATCCATAATAGCTTCCTATTTATAATGACCATTCCAAAACTCTTGCTGCTACTTAAAAAAAATCTTGTCGTCGAGACCACTCGATCGGTCTAATAGACCGCTCGAGCGGTCTGTCGGGCGGGCTATTTTTGGTGATTTCTTCTCATTTTGCGTGGTCCTGCAATATTAAATCAAAACTCGAACAAGACAACTGTAAAAAATATCGATAAATAAAATAAATAAACATTTGTCATAGAATTGCCAATCATAAAACAAATATTGCCGAGTGCAAAATTCCTAACAAATGCAAATTAGCAATTGATACTTGTATCAGTTAATTATACGTTGCGGGATCTTGAAAAAATGTATTGCGAAAAATAATTAATACATATATCAGTTACATGTTTTATTGCAAAATCATCAAATTACAATGAAAATTATATGTTAATTTTCATTGCAGTTTAATTGTTATATATATATATATATATATATATATGTCGCGGAATCTTGAAAAAATAAACTGCAAAAAATAATTGATACATGTATCAGTTATAAGTTGTGCTGCAAAATCATGGAATCGAAATGCAAATTAATAACTAATACATGTATTAATTAGATACTCTGTATTGTTCCTTCATCGACGACCACTCATGCACCTCCGACCACAATAATTAAAAATAGCTATTTTCAATAAAAATAGTTATTTTTTATTTTAAATAATTTTTTTTAAAAACTTTGATAGAAAACATGTTACTTTTTATATTACTCATATAATCAAAAAAGTAAAATAATTATACAAAAATATATAAAAAATTAAAAAAAAAACAAAAAAATTGCTATTTATCACAAGTTTTAACAAACACTAATAACCAGCCAAATTAGCTACTTTATTTCTCAAAATTTTATTTTAGCTAGTCACTATTAATTTAACACTCACAACAATACTAATTATTTTTCTATTTTTATTAATTTTTTTAAAAATATAATTATATTTTTTCAACGGTCATATCTTGTAAAGCGTTGAATGTTTTACCCGTAACCCATCTATATAACAATTAGCATATTTAATAGATAAACCTGCTCTACAACGACACAGTGTTAGAAAAATTAAATGAAACCTAAACTAGATCCATCATGCCCCTAGAGTCACATGCATTTGTAAAATTCAACAACTTAAGGCTCTGTTTGAGATAGCTTTTCTTGAGATTTTTTTTTTCATTTTTGAACTTTTTTTATTATTTTGATCAAGATTTTTTTTTATTTTTTTGATTTTTAATGATAAAACGAATCTAAGAATATTGACTTTAGCTAAAGTTGAAAAATTTACTAAAGATAAAAAAAAAGCCTTAAAAAATTCTTAAAGTGGCTTTTAAGATTTTTTTTGTCTTATATAATATTTTTTAAATTTTTTGATCAATTATTTATACTATTTTGATTTTTGGTAACGAGAGTAACGTAAAGAGTCTTCGTTTGAACTAACGTAAAAAAACTTTAGTAAAAATAAAAAAAATTATATAAAAAAAATCTTAAAAAGCTATTCCAAACATAGCCTAAAGCTCACCAGCACATATTAGACAACTAAATGCCCGTTTGGGCTAACTTTTAAGCTGATTTGTTTTTAAAAAAAATATTTTTTAAGCTGCATTGTTTGATTTTAAAAAAAAATTATCTATTTTTTTTTATTTCTTAATTTAATGAAAAAATTAATACATATCCCAATCGTTTCAACTTTTTTTAAAACAAAAGTATTATAACTTATACATAAAAAAGTCAATTCTATTTACAAAAATAAAAAAGTCGTGACAATATTTTAAACATTACAACTTAAAAGTTAAAAGTAAAGTCATTTTAGACATTTTAATAAAAAGAAAAAAAATAAAAAAGTTACTAAAAAAATTTATCCTAACTCTCTCATTTTTTTTATTTATCTTAAAAAAAAAAAAACTAAATCTCTTAAAAATTAAATTTAAAATTATCCCAAACGGAGACTAAAATTTAATTTTTCCAAAAAAGTCAAAGCAAAGATCAATCCAAAATTTAGGAGCTATCACCTAGAATTACCAAGTACCAACTATAAAATAAATATTAAATTGATGAGCTAATGAGAACTCAAAAGGGCATGCTTGGGGTATTTTTTGGATTTTGAAAATTGAGGGCTGTCCATCGTGCTGGGTTTTAGAGATATGATTCATATTTATTTGGAACGAGAGAAAATAAAAAAGTAATTTTTAATTACTTATTCAAGCAAGAATTACATTCTAAACTAAAAGTAAGAATTTCAAAAGAATTTAAAAAGAATTTCAAGCAAGTAATTTTTAATTTTTTCTTTTCGCTGCTCCTCTATCTTTGGTCTCTTTTTTTCTATCGTAATCTTTCTCTTTCTTTTGTTTTTTTTCTTTTTCTTTTTTGCTCTGTTTTTTTATTTTACAATTTTGGTGTGGTTTTTCTATATTTATTATATGTTCTTCACGATCCAATTATTTTTAAGTACCTTGTTTTATATCTTTACATTTATTAGATTAACACAAGTTGATTGAAATCGATAATGTCAAAGTGTTGAGGATAAGTAACTACTCCCCCGATCTTTAGTAATTTTTTTTGCAAAGTGTTGGATGGAGATTGAGATGCCATTAGTGCAATTCATGATGATTGATTTTTAGGAGATTTAGGAAGGAATCCTATTTTTAGCAAGTAATCCTATTTTTAGCAAGTAAGCCAAGTGGTCACGCAGTTGACTTTGCTGAAATGATACCTTTCCATTTTTGTTTACCATTTGTTTGTCCAAATGTTTTCTAAGCGTGTGTCATTTAGGTAGAAAGGAAATGATAAAAATACGTTTTAAAAGATTAAATATTAGGATTTAAAACAGAATAAAACTACATATAACTCATTTTTACTCTATATTTTACTCTGCATTCATGTAAATTGTGGCTCTCACTCCATATGATAATGTGAAATCTATTATTTACGTAAATAAGAAATAAAATATGAAGTATATATATATATACATGTAGCATTGCTATTTAGAGAAATAGTGGTAGTATTTCGGAATCAGTAGGTTTGTAACTACTATGTATAGTTATCAAAATTGTGATTGGCCTAATTTTATTTGCATTTCCTTAGTTTTGATGTTTTGCAAATAGGAAAAAAAAAACCATAAACAAGAGAATAAATGAAGTACAACTCCGTCTATCTCGCTGTTTGATGACTTCTCGGCAAAATTGATAGGCTCCGTAGGTGCTTTTCCTTTCTTCTTCTCCTCTATTTGCTTGTTTAGTTCTTGGCACTGGTTCTTGTAATGACCAGTTTTGTGACAATAGAAGCACTTCACATTTTTCTTTGCACGTGTTTTGAATTAAAATCTTTTTCTGTTGGAACTCTACTCACTAGACCTACTGATTCCATTGCTTGCCACAAATAATCTATCTGCATCTGATTCACCATCTCTCTTTATCTTCTTATGTGACAAAGGGGCACCGGTTATTACTTTCAGTTCTAAAGTGTTTTTCATTTACATTAGTGTTATTACTAGATAATCATAGAGTGTCAAAAGGGATGCTAATAGAATTATCACCTTATCCTCATCATCAATTTTTACTTAAAATTTGAATAGTTGTGTAATGAGCATATTGTACACGTTGAGATGTTTCAAACGATTTGTATCTTCCATCATCTGTAGTCCATACAGTTGTTTCTTCACGTACAACTTGTTAGCTAATTTTTTCTTCAAGTAGAGACCTTCTAACTTTTGCCAAATCTCATGTGTCATCTCCACGTCAATTACGCTGTGAATAACCTCATCTCCTAGATTCAACTGAATCGAACTTGTAGCCCTAACATCAAGTTCTTCCCATCGGCGTTAGTCATCCTATCTCGCTTCTTTACCTTGTTGAGTAACACATTGAAGACCCATTATTGGATCAATAAATCATTCATACGCCGCTGTCCACAGGGAGAAGTTATATTTGCCAATAAACTTCTCGACTTCATACTTGATATTTGCTATTTCTATTGTAATCGAGTAATTAAGCTTTTAACCAGAAGTTCTGATATTACTTGTTGGGATTTGAACACGCAAATCCCCAAAAGTGGTTGGGCGACGAATGCCCACGTGGGTTAATCTCTCTGATCTCAAATCTAAGTCTCTCTCTACATTCTCTGATTTTTAATATGAGCCTCTCTTGTGCATCTCTTATTCTCTTATTTAGCTTTAAGATTTCTATCATAATCTCATATATATACTAGGTCAAATTAATAGCCGCAACCTTAGTAGCCAAAAGAAAAATGCAAGTTTGAACAGACTACTCAATTGGTCCCTCCGTCTGCTCGATCGGTCTTTAACAACTCCTGGTTTCTCTGCAGACCGATCAATTAGTTCTCAGACCGCTCGATCGGTTTGTCTTGGTGATAGATTTTATTTATTTTTCAACAACACGCTGTTCGGACTCTTGTCAAGAAATTTGAGACATCAAACCCAATAATACGTTAGGGTGAAATTTAAATTATATTATATTCTTTTAATTTTTAAATTTGCATAATAATTTACCTAATAACATTAGTGTTTCACCATAAGTGTATGTGGCGCGATGACACTCGATGGGTTGTGCACGACGTAGGCAATGAAAATGAAAATTATGGTGCTATTGTAGTGATGTGGGGTCAAGCGACGGTGGCGCAATGAAATATCATGATAGCGCAATGGCTGCATTGGGGTGATCTAGAAACTATAGCTCACTATGGTCTCCTGATTATAGCACAATGGCAATGGCCAATGAGTAGAGTACTAAGAGGGACAAAGGACGACCAGAGAGAAGTTGGTCGCCGACAGAGAAGGAGTGGTGTGCCGTGCTAGTAGTTGGTTAATTTGCTTTCCTCCCCTAATTGCTTATTTGAGAGAGGAAAGGAAAAGAATGGAAACATGCATTGGTATTTGAGGATAAAATAGGCAATTTAATTAAGCTCCATTAACGATACTAAGGTAAATAGGATACTAGTGTGTAAACATGCGTAGCCAAGTAGAGTTTAGTGGTTCTATTTCCCAACTGAACTTTGGGAAAAAAAAAAAAGAACCTAGATAATATGTAAAATTTTGAATTTTTTTTTATAAATTGACCTCTTTAAAATTATTAGAAAAGTATACATAAAGGTATCAATTTCTATTAGAAAAGGTATAACATGGTTGAGAGCCACTCTTTTATGAACACATTTTTTTTTTTTGGTTTACAAGACTAATATTTTTTAATTTCTTTTCTCCGATAAGATATTTTTAGTAATATAAATAATAAAGATATGATGCAAATATGCAATATTTTAAAAACAAAGCTCAGTGTGGACAATTTTCAAATTATTTTTGCATGGCTTTTATTGAAAAATAATATATTAATGGTCCAATTATTTTCTTTTTACTTATAATTTGGCAAACTTAAATTTACTTTTTATCAATAAGGATGAATATTACAATGTGCTATGTACAATTAATTTTAATATATTTTGTAAAAACTAAAAAATATAATTTTAACTACGCTCGCTAGTGTCATCATAGTAAAAGTAAAGCACTTAGGCCTTGTTTGATGGCCATCGGGCTTGGATTTGATTGTGAATCCACGGGTCCTTTAATTTCTTGTTTGGTTGAAATATGTGGTGCCGGATTAATAGCCAAATTGGACTACGAATTAATCCCACAGAAGTGGTGGATAGCAAATACCTTAGGAGCTTATTTGGTATGTTAGAACAAATTAGATAGGATAGAATGAATAAGTAATACTGTGAATCTTATGTATATTTTTTAATACCAAGAAATTATAGATTGGATTGTGTGTACAATGAGAAATTTTATTTATATTTAGTTAGGGTAAGATAAAGAATGAAATAAGCATTGTAAAATTATTTTTGACCGTTAGATAAATAGAGAAGATAATATAGAGTCTGTTATTAATAATATTAAGGAGAACCTATATTATTAATACCATAAATAACGTACTATGTCAAATTATTAGTCTCAATCTCACAATACGAACGTGAGATTAGTTATCCCAAGAGACAATCTAATTTGTGGGCCTCGTATATATATTTTTAGTTCAATCCATCCCAAAGCAATTCGGTGATCCAAACTTGCCCCTAAAAGGGAGAATTGACTTATGAATTCAGTGGACTAGCTAATACCATGGTTGCTTGTAAAAAAATGGCCAAACTAGTATTCTAGTCGGTCATCCCATCCCACAAATAGGGTGGATTTGTAATATTGAAAAATACACGTTATGGTTGATCCAGTCTCTCTGGATTGATAGCACAATGACATTTTTACCCCTTTACTTCCTATGTAATTCCCACACTGCCCCTGAACTATAGTAGCCTCATCTTCCCTCCATCTCATGAAAGATCAATACCCTACCATTGTAGTCCGTAGTTAACGGTCGGTTATGCTTCTAGATTTTAGGACATCACAAGAATGATATCAGAGCTAATCTTAGTTCTTAGGTAAGGTTCTGTAGTGGTGTGGATATAGTAATAGAGGTTTTAGAGAGTGATAGAGTTCTCGAGGTTATATAGCTTGTGTATGCTTATGAACTGCTCTGTGTCCACTAATGGGTTACTATTTACATCCTAATCAGGAAAAGAACTTGAGCCACGCGACGACAGTGTCACATAGTTGAGTGGAGGATATAGTGACACCTTATTGCACATCGGTTAGAGATAGAAAATAAATCTGATATATAATAAAATTCGTGAACTACTACCAATAATTTGGACATAAGTATTTTGGACTGTATTGTTAAGTTTTTTATTTAAATTATTAGGTCAGTAATTTTCTTAGCTCGTAAAAATGCCTCGCTCTGCTATGAAATAAATTGAAAATGGATTGAGTGACTTTGCCAATGCATGTACCCTCCAAACCCACTAGCAAATCACTCACTCCTCTCCCTCCATCTCTCTCTTGTTCTTGCCCCTATGAATTCCATTCACGCCACTATGTACGAGCACGAACCATCATATAACAAAAATGATGAGATAAATATCAAAAGCCCACTTTTCATTTCACCTTTTTCTCTTTCACTGTTCAGTCATTGGACAAAGCTACCCATCAATAGAAGCACTGAGCTTCACTGGGATACATGCGCAATAACTATTTTGAGGTCATCATACTTTTATTTGATTATTATCACCCTGACACTTGTTTAGGTATTTGGATTTTTGAAGAATCTATCTTAATTCCCTATTCTGTTTATTTCTTTGTTGTGCTGAAAATCATTAAAGAGACAGACTAGTGCAGATTGTTATTTAGGCCAGTCAAAAAATATTCAAAATTCAGGGGTAATTTTGAAAATGAATAAATTTAATCATATTAAAACAAATTGTTCTGTTTATATCACTATGTATTCCATGAAAATCAAACACGGTAATACAAATTCTGTCTTAATATTAATCCCATCTCATTTATAAATTTTATGTTAATTTTATTTCATTATTAATCTCATCAAATTTATATAATCAAGTCTCATTGGATTGGGAGAAGAATGAGGATATTCTCCTTACTTCCTCCTCATTTATCACTTTCTCTTTCTTCACCCGACACAATCTATCTCACAATTCTTTTCTCTCTCGTCAATCAGCTCACCCAGCCCTATGTTTTTGGGTAGAATGGGTAGAATCCTCGTGTGATATGTATCTTTGGGTGTTCTCCAAACAGGTTTATTACTTATTTTGGTTATTTGATACAAAAGTAATGTGGGAAGGGTACAAATTTCATCCAATTTTATATGGGGTGTTTGACAAAATTACTCATAATAATTTTTAGCTTCCTACTATTGATTTTAATTATAAATTATAATTTTTTTTAAATATTCACAATTTCAACTATAAGTTATAATTATTTTTTTATTTCAATTTTAAGTTACAATTTTTACCAAATACTTACAACTTTTGCTACAAGTTACAATTTATAAATTACTAGTTTTAGCAATAGCAAACACCATCTATGTACAAATCGAACATATATTTGTGTAATTTATTATTTAATTTTATGAATAATTAATTCAATCTTGTTACGAATTCTTGATCATTCATAAATTGTATACTAATCTTCCTTCATAGTTAATTATAAATAAACTTTTTGTATATATTTATTTCAAATTTCAGAAAATACCATTATGACCCTTTATATGCGCTTATCTTTTTTTTTTCCCCCACATATTAAATTCCTCTCTATACATGTGTCTAAAGTAATTACAGCAATCTTGTCTCAAAGAAATAGGAATGATGGTATTTATTTGGGTTCCCATGTGCTGAAGAAAAATAAAAAGATGTTGACTAAAGATACCCAATATAAATATATGGTAGAATATTAGATTGATTATTAGATTATTAGAATATTAGATTGATTTAATTTTGATTTGATTTTATTCTCTATTTATTGTATTTTTTTTCTTGTTTATTCATATTCGCCTATAAATAGGCCATATATTGTACAGTTTTAATATACAGAAAATATACAGTTATTTTTCTCTTCTCAATTTTTTCATGGTATCAGAGC
>JAOTRH010000013.1:8852986-8866297 GCA_034768845.1 Heliamphora exappendiculata | reverse complement strand
ACTTGCATTTAAATATTTTGCATTCACAGATGTAGGAGTTGATGTTTTTATGGATAAATGTCTTTGTAGTTTGCTGTCGCTTTCTGTGATTGAAATCAATAGATGGATCTTAGCCAGATCATAAAGTTATGTTTTTTAATAAATTGTTCTTTTTTCTTTTTTTTCTCTGTAGGGTCAGCTGCATGGTGGCTGATGAGGAAGGGGTTGGTGCTTCAGCTGTAGTTTGCCTGGGTTATCCGCTGGAGGTTGGGCTTTTCACTGATATCTTTTCAATTTTTGATGTTGCTGCCCTTTTGCCAAGTTTTATCCTTTGGTGCAAATAAAATGTTTTTGAAGTGCTTTCCTTTTCTTTTGCATATCTAAAACATTTGATTTGGTGTGTCCACATGCAGGATAACCTTACTATGCATGTACCTCTTTGGAGATCCTATTTTCCATTACATATTCTTTTGGTTTATTTATAGTTTAGAGATCTGTTGAAACTTGAATGTATTGTGACAAAGAGGGTGATAAGCAGTACAATAATACTTCTGCAGATGCGGGATCAATTTGGTTAGTCACCTATTGCCTTCAAAATTCTTGGATTTCACTATTGAAGATTCTCTTGTTCTATTGAAAGTAACTAAATATTCACATAGACTAATGCTGCTTTTACTGGTCTCCACATTAATTGCTTTTTAATGATAGGCATGCATCTGTAAACTGTCTAAATGTCCTGTGATGGGGTTTCCACAAAGGAAAGCTAATGTTGAAGCAGAGGGATTAGGGGAGCAAACAAAGCTGTAGGGGTTGGTGCAAAAGAAGGCTTAGGGTTTGTTAGGGTTGATTTAACAAATTTTGAAATGAATTTTGCAGTTTCTTGTTATGGTTGTGAGCGCAATTGGTATTGGACTTGAGGTTCACTGTTCTCTAAGCCCACAACTTCGCAAATTAAACTATTTGTTTATGTAAACCCTAGGTTATATATTGTGGGCTATCCTACCAATCGCAGTTGTATCTTATCTTCTATTCAGGATATTGTGAAACCTTGGTGTGAGCCGTGGACGTCGGTATAAATGTGTTGTGTTGATAACTTGATCATTTTTCTTCCTAGTGTGCGTGTGTGGTTATTTTCCAACATTTTTTAGGGCTGTCGTATGCAGTGAACGATACCCACAATAGTAAAATGACTTGAAAAGTAGAAAAAAGTAATTTAGGAATCTCTCCTTGAGTCCATTGGGCATCACAAAGTTAGGGTTGCATTACAGGGAACCTGAATAAAATAGGATGTGACTTCATCAATGCCCAAAATGTTTTTTTCCGGGATCCCAAATGTGTTCTGCAAAATCTCGAACATGCCAAATTAAAGTTTGAGCATTAGATGCGTTGTTTGCACACCTGTGTACGCCTTGTGGGGCTGCAGCCATGCTCCATTGAAAGACCTGTTTCTAATTTTATTTTCTTTTCAAAGAACCATCCATGTTGTTTGTTTTATCTATGCCTTCTTGCAATAATACTTACAAAATATTCTATTGGTTGTGTTCGGATCCATGTTCCGTCACGGTATCGCTAAACTAATTCTTATTGCATGCCAATTTGCCTTTGACTTTTAATTAGAGTGGTATGGGTCTCTTCAAGCATTCTATGATGGGCTGGATTGGGATTTCAACCTTCCACCCGTTCCTTGAGATTGGCAATCTACTATTTGCACTATTTCTTCCTGCTGCTAACTGAACTACTGTACTCAATACAATTGCACATTTTTTCAGGGCATGAAAGGAGCATTGCGAGATGAGACATTGCTGCAACTTAAAGTCCCTACTATGTTTGTACAGGTGAGACCATGTATCTTCATTTTGTTATCCCCCTCCTAAAGGGGGAAAAAGAAAAACTATATAGTTGTGAATACATCATCGGGTATGGGAGTGAAAAGGCCAGGAATGATGTATTGGTGTCTCTGGATATTAGTTGGTTATTCCCATTGGCCATACTCAATAAAATTCTTCTAATTTTGGACTTGCTTAGATGGACTTGCTTAGATGGTCTTGTTCTTCACTTTTTCCTACTATCCAATCCTCATCATTTTTCACTCTATTCTCAACAAAAATGTTGCGCTACAAATCATCATTTATCGTGCTTCTGTTGCTTATTATTCGTGATTTTGTTCCATGAAGGGTAGCAAGGATGGATTGTGTCCCTTGAAAAAGCTGGAACCTGTTAGGAAGAAGATGAAATCTGTTAATGCGTTGCATGTGATTGAAGGTGGTGATCACTCTTTCAAGATTGGAAAGAAGCATCTGCAATCAAAGGGGTCCTCCCAAGAAGAAGCTGAAGATCACGCTGTTCGTGCCATTGCAATGTTTGTCTCCAAGTGGATAGGAGGAAGGTGACCCCTCGGCTGCTTAAGAGAGGTCCAAACGTAAGTCTATATTTTGTCTATCCTACGAGTTTTTGGGTCAGTCCCTTGCTGCCTTTCGTGATATATGTAGTATGTCTTGGGAGGGTTGCTTTGTTGTATTACAGTGTTGGCTGGAGTACCCATACTTGCTCATAAATATGAATCAGCTAGCAGATTATGGTCAATCATTGAGAGTTCCCTTTATCAATTGCTGAAATTAACTGTTCTCTATAGCTCTCTTTTTGGAAGCAAAATATCCTAAATTAACCTGAAAACAAGCTTGCTCAAGTCTTTTAAGCAAAAATTGTTGCTTCCACCAAAAAGCAACTCATATCTATAGAACAGGTCATATAATGCATCTACATATGTATTGAACAGCCAGTATCATTCTTAACATGGCATGTTACCAAAGTTGTCAAGCTGATAGTCATCACATTAATTGGCATTTGTTTCATTGACGTTGTTTTCATACATGTTCTGTTATATCTACAGGCCTCGTTTGATTTTCGAATTGGATTGGATAAATGGTGGGATTGGTTTTTAGTCGGAAAAACAAATAAGAGAACAACATGGCACTAATTTTTAGTTGGGAAAACAAAGGATTGCATTGCACTAAAATTTTTAGTATAATCCAATCCCTACTAGTCGAGCAAACAAACCTGGCCATACATGAAGCTTTAGCTTTGTGCCTTTATTTTTCTCATTTTTGTTCTTCTATCTGCAACTGGCCTCTCTACTTCTGCAATTACTTGATGGGAAATTCTATAATGTGCACCATTTTTGGTTATTTCAATCGACTTTGGTTATACAAATTCTAGGCTTTAGTTATGTAATTTTAGGTCACTATTGTGTGCACTGATGACTAGTTATGAGGTGCATTCAATTGGTTCTTTTAATTTTCTCATTTTAGTTATTTCAATTTTGGCTTTGGTTATGTAAATTTAGGCTTGCTTACTTGATTGTTTCAACTTTAGTGTTTTAATTATACAAATTTTTGTTTTTGATTATACAAATTTAAGTTCAATTATAAAAGAACATATGGTATGCACCAAAAAGGGGTGCACATAGTAATTGAGCCCTTACTTGATTTGTTTCTGTTAATGAAGACCTATCATCGTTGCCTGTGAATTGTAACCTTTCTACTTTTGCAATTCCTGCCCGTTGTGTAATTTGGTTTCCGCTCTTTGCGCCTACTTTCCTGCGTGTTAGTGTTTTGGTTATACAAAATTTGGCTTTTGATTATATAAATTTAAGCTTAATTACAAAAGCACATAGTAGTTTAGCCCTTTCGTCGTGACATTGTGTAGCTTCTTGACCATGGCCGGCATGCATACTGAGGTCCGAAAGAGGGTTTTTGTGTGATTGCTTGATATCATAAGAGAGAGTAATGGAACTTTTATATAGCAATGGAGTCTCAGTGGGATATTGGGATTCATTGTGTTAAATCATCCTTCGGCTCTTTTTTTGGCCAATTTTTTTCTGAAATAATAAATCAGGTAGCAAACAGAAAGTGGATCCAACATGAACTCACAATTGGCTGAACAGAACCATTCAATTTCCTTTGGGATGGAAGAAAAACTCTTTCCCCTTTGTCAAATATCATGACCCTCCTATTAAACTCGTTGCCTCTGTTATCTTTTTCATTGTAGTCTCTAAACTCTTTTATGTTATTGGGAGATCAGGTTATTATTCACAGGGCCTCATCCAATGGATCTGACGACGATGGCCGAGACAATTCCTCCGATCATGGTAATCGCTAGCGAAGTGTTAGTCTGCGTCAACATATATAGTTGACACGGAGAAACATGCTTGCTAGAAGGTCACGCGATGGTGTACCAATCGACGGGTCATTACTTCATTGGTAAGCATTCATTGCACATTTAAGATGATTTGAATTCCTGGCCAGGGGTGAAGGGGACAAAACCTTGTTTGGCGTGGGATTGGTGTCAGGGTAGCTCTCTATGTTGGATTTGTCTGTCTTGAGAGAAAGTTTATGTTTTACATTGAAAAGGAGACGAAACAAAAGAAAAATAGGGTAAATTCTCTCATAACAACACTTGGGGGATTATCAGAGTTTTTTCATAGACTAACTTTACCATTAGAGAGCTTGCCAGTCACAATCGGCCGGTGAGATCTCCTCAGGGTGTTTATCTTACAGAAGTTCTTTGAATACACGAAGCTTGCACATTTGTGGGGAATTGTGTCCGCCACAACATTGTACATTCCAAAGTAAAATTGGACGTTTATTTTACACAAAAAAATTGAAATAAACATTCCCAATTTAAGAATTCATCTAAATGTGTCGTACAGATCACTAGTTTATTTCACCAAATAAGCCATTCGAAGGAGAATTAGCATTTATTCTTGCACACATTTGTTTAATGGTAGACATAAAGCTGCAAGTTCCCACCAGTAAATAACCATATCTCCTAGGTGTTTATTTAGTGTTGTTATATGATATTAGGAGGTGGCTTTATTCTTCTTAATTCGATGTGGTTCGTCTTTTGCAGCTGCTTCGCCTTTTAGTCCTGCATTCACAATATGTAAATTTAGAGCGATAAGATAAAGGAAATAACAAGAATCCATAAAACATATTTATAAGTTTATTTACAATTTGAAATGAATGGTCCAGATCAAACCATCTCTGATGTGGGCAATACCCTAAAGATCAAATTATCTTTGATGTGGGCAATACCCTAAATGAATCTGGATCATTCATTTTTAATTATTAATAAGTTTATGAATTTATTTTATGGGTTTGTAGCATATATATATCTGAGGAAATAACAGTTGTGATCTCTACTTATATAGAAGCTTATTGGCCATCAAAACATAAAGTAAAAACAAACTAGAGGGTTTGGAAAGAAAAACAGTTTTGTTAGGAGTTTTGCTACATACACACTGATCGAAAATAGTCTGGACACGCTCTTTTCACGTGAGGGTAAGTTTTATACAATTATGGGATTCATCTCGTATGAGAGGGGTGTGTTGGATGTTGTGTTATATATCATTAACACGTATAGACACGACTCATTGTTTAGTGTGCCCATAGTGCACTAAATTTGATTTTATACCAGAGAATTCACTTTTATATAACATTTTGGATACCTAAAATTATTGAGAAAAGAAAATTAGGGGTAAAATACACTAAACTCTTTTTGAGATTTGGTTGAATGCCATTAGTATCTTTGTTATTTAAAAAATTATCATTCTATTTTGAAGGCTTAATATTCAATTATAATTAGCCCATTGTGGTTAACATACTTAATAAAATACAAAGTTAAGTTAAACGAAATTATATAAAATATAATTGAAAAAAACATTCTATTGAATAAACAAATAAAACTTTATTCCAATCACTTTAGTTTATAACTATAAATGAATAATATTGACATTTAAGATTTTTTGATTAATGTAAAAAAGATTTAATTGGCTCTATTAAACTTCATTTAGTGTTATAAAAAAAAAACACCTTCATTTAGTTTTATGATAAGGGAATAATTGTAATTTAATATTAAACTTTAGGGGACTTCAAAATTTTAAAATGTTGTGAATACAATATTGGATTTGTTGAAGAGAGTTTGACAAAATTATTGTTAGTAATTTATTTTTTATTAAATTAAATTATAAGTTATAAATTTTTTTAAACACTCGTAATTTTTGTTGTAATTTATAATTTTTTTTTATTTCAATTATAAATTACAATAATTTTTAACAAGTTGTTATAATTTTTGTTACAAGTTATAATTTTTAAGCTACTAATTTAAGTAATATGATGCACCACCGATCGTCTAATCTAATCTCGAGATATGCTAGTCTATTTTATTCAAAAATTAATTGGTGGCTAACATAGATTATAGTTAATTCAAGTAGTTTAAGTTCTCCTCTTCTTTTTTTTTAGTAAAAGGAGCGGAAAAAAAGTGTTTGGAATAGTTTTTTTAGGATAAATTTTTTGTTTTTTATTAAAATATTTAATATGTCTTGATATTTTGTTTTTAATTTATAGTATTTTTTATGTTGGTAATATTTTTTTTATTATTGAGAGTAGAATTACGTTTTAATTAAAATTATAATTATTTTATTTAAAAAAATATTAGTACGTTTGGGATATGAATATGTTTTTTTCTTAGAAAATTTTTTTTTAAAAAATTGACATTTTTAAGAAAATAAAATGGTATAGTTTAAAAGTTATTATTATTTTTTTTAAATTTATTTAAAAAACAAATTTTTAAATAACTCAAATGG
Source organism: Heliamphora exappendiculata (assembly GCA_034768845.1). Classification (NCBI taxonomy): domain Eukaryota; kingdom Viridiplantae; phylum Streptophyta; class Magnoliopsida; order Ericales; family Sarraceniaceae; genus Heliamphora; species Heliamphora exappendiculata. The sequence continues at coordinate 8,859,675 of JAOTRH010000013.1, read as the reverse complement.
AGACATATTACCTTCTTCTTCTCACTGACTTCGTCTTCGCTTTCGCTGCTGCTGCTGCTGCTGTTGTCGCTGCATTTACATTCCTTGTTCTTTTTCTTCTTCATCAGCACCTTCTCTTTCTTCTTGTGATCACCCATCTTAGGCATGCAGCGACCTTCCTTTTTCTTCTCGTGACGAGAGACGCCATGGTTGTGCCCACCATTTCCCTGCCCGGGTTTGAGTTCGTTGAACAGCTTAGTAACCGAACTCTTAATTTCTTTCACTTTGTTGCTGAACCTGTGTTCGTTGTTTTCTTTGTGGCAGGAGGAATATTCTCTGCCCGGTTCGTGACAATTAACGGCCGCCGCCACTGCCACCGAGGATTGATCGCAGCCGGTGTGTTCAGCGGGTTTGTGACACTGCATTGAGGCCATGGCTAGCTTTATATCTTTATGCTGGAAGTCACTCTCATCATGGAACGCTTATATAACCACTAACCAGCGAGTGAGGTGGGATTCCTTCACTTTATTCACATCAGGTATCATATCCTTTGAATCTACTTTTCGCAAGTGCAAAACGGCACTTATTCCTTGTGACCCAAATTCCCTTCTTTAGCCTAACACGTTGCACAACTTTTTATTCTTTGTCATAGTTGTGCTACGGGACAGATTTGTCTCATATGAAATGCGTCCTTATTTTTGTTGAACTCACCCCACGGAAGGGGTGAATATAAGACTCATCTTATGTGAGACTAGTGTTGAGATTTTAAGCATTTCAATTTTCGACATAAAATCTAGTTTGGACATTAGATTTTCACGTATGTTTCAATTCACACAAAACAAATAAATATTGAACAAGAACACTGATCAAGAGAAACGTAGTTTGGCTAACTGTCTACCTCTACGAGAAAAAACACAATTCACTATTCGTAAAATATAGAATACAAGTTTCATTCTCAACTTCATAATATGTGTGTATGGCCTTAAACAGAGCCTCTATGTCTATCTATACTCTCTTTGAGTCTCTTTAGACGACTTAAACGTTCTAAATTTGTCCTAAGATTTTTATCATAACCTAATATATATACTAGATCAAAGCACAGCACGCCGCAGCCCTAATTGGGCAAAAAAAAAAATTATTATCCCACACAGACCACTCAAGCGATGGGCCAAAATTTGCTCTCGATTTTTTTGTAGCCTGTAAAGATCCTGGGGCTATGTTTCCTTCCTTTTCAGCATTTCAATACTATTCGGACATTCTACTGAACGTAAATATCAAAATTCAAGACACTAACCCAACAATGAGTGTATCTGATTCTGTGTTTTGCATAGTTAGCTTTGAATGACATGCAACTTGAAAGATAAAGGGAATAGAATTCTAAATCTATCTATAAAATTTCTCTGTTTCGAATAGACGAAAGAATAGAAAATAATTCCAAATTAATTACTTATCTAATTTGGAATCATATTCTTAAATTAAGTAAAATTTTGATCAATCACCTTCCTTCATGGTAATCTTTAATTTCACGATCAATCAATAAGAAAAGAAAAATATACTTATTCTAAATATTAGATTGTTACAAATTTAATTCTTAACAATCACATTTTTATTTCCCCTCATAATTCTCATCGGCCTTAAATTGTTTTTTCTTTTTTTAAAGATCCTCTGTGAGAAAACAGCAAAACCAAAACACCTACACATTTATTTAAGCAATGCCAGCAGCATCCTTGCACGCCAAAGGCCGCAAACATCTCGGATAATCCTCAAACCATGCCATCTGAAGGGTTTTTCTAGCTAACGTGTACCCAACTTGATTCCCCATTCTCCCTGAATGAGAGTTCTAGGTACTAGGAAATATCATTTAAACTCAAAACGGACCTCCAACATCCGTCACTCCAAAACCTACAAATGCTGAACACAAAAGTACATGTTACCGCATTTTCTGGCCAACATCACGTGCGAACTCCAAGACCTACGAATGCCGAACACAAAATACAGGTTAATGCTTTTTTTGGCCAACAATGTCGACTGACAGAGCACTTTGATGCTTAAGTTACCACTTAATACAAAATGCTATCCCCTACATGGAATCTTTATCAGCATATAGTTTCTTATACGTTCCTAGGCCCCCAACTGAGGGATCTGCCCAATCTAGACTCCAGTTGGGCAGTCTAGACCAAACTTCGTTCCTCGTGCGAGCTGGCCCACCAGGTTTTCGGACCTTGGACCATTTCCATAATGGCTCCGATCCTTTAATATTCAGCCTACTTCAAGAGCACTTCCAATTCCTAAAGGAACATGGTCCCAGAACACAGAATATCATATGCGGACAGAACTATGGAAATAGGGATGTAAATGGTCCGGTTTAGTCGGTTTTTTGAAAAATTTTCCACTGAACCAATAGTTTCGATTTGCCTTTTTTGCACACTGAAATTGACCGAAATTATCATTACACCGAACCAAACCATGATGGTATAATCGGTTTGATTTAGTACGGTTTAATCAAGTTTGGGTTTTTCATTATTGAGGCAACTAATTACTAAAAAATGCTAGATCATTAATTATGCCCAAGTTTGCAGCCTTGATTATGTTTAAGCATTAACTTTCTAATAGTTGACAATTGAGTGTGCCACAGGTGGGGGGTGCAGGGTACCTGCTGCCCCATGGCACAGCAGGACACTGCTGTGAGGGTCATTTGAGCATCAAAATAAATTTTATAATTTGATTAGAATTATTCATTATGATTAGAATTATTCATTATTTTATATTTGATGAGTATTTATTTTGCACAAAAAATTAGGTTAATCAAACATCGTTATACATATAATCGGTGCACATTTAACTTATATTTTATTTTTAAAATTTTATAATTTGGTTATTTTATTTGAAAACAAACATGATTCAATCATATGAATAACAATGTCCGATTAATTTAATTTTTTACAAATATTAAGTATTTATCAAATACAAAATAATAAACAATTTCAATCAAATTGTAAAATTTATTTTAAAACTCAAATGACTCTCACAGGGTCCTGCTGTGCTTAGGAACAGCAGGAACCCCTCTCCCGTGGCGCACAGTGGCACACAAAGAGAGAAAGAAAACGAAGTGAACGCTGTCGCTGAAAAATAGTGCGAAATATTAACACACACCAGTTTACAGAGACACGAGGTGAGAGAAAAAAAGGTATTCGCCGCTTCAAACTGCCAAAAAAGGGTAGAATTGGAGTTTGATATGATATCAATTACATATCAATCCACAAATGATTCTTAACAAAATGAGAACATTACACACACACACGGTGCGAGAAAATAGACATTTCTCTGAAAGTATATAGAGAAAACTATGTTCTCCATTTTAGTTTTTAAATATTTTTGTAGAAAATGATAATATTGTTGAATACAAGTGCTCGTGAATTTTTTATTTTTTACAACAAAGCAAATAAAAACAAAAAAAACTCATCAAATAACCAAAAAATCAAATATAGCTAACCAAAAATCATGTCAAAAGACGAGAACATTACGATTATTGTTATTACAATTATTGTTATGTTGCAGAGATAGAGTTTGTATTACTGAAATTAGTAACTTATAAATTATAAGTTGTAATATAAGCTGTGAATATTTAATAAAAATTATGACTTGTAATTAAAATATAAAAAAAAAAATTATAAATTGTAATAAAAATTATGGATGAATGAAAAATTTGTAGTTTATAGTTCAAATTAGTATTAGAAAACTAAAAATTACTATGAGTAGCTTTGCCAAATACATTCCGAAAATAAGAATGTTAAAAACACATGAAATGAAAAAAAGAGACATTTGTTAAAACTTATATTTAGAAAATCAAGTTCTCATTTTTAAATTTTAGATATTTTTGTAGAAATTAGAAATATATTTACATTTGCATACTTATAAAAAAAAAATTTGCATGTAGCCGTGCTTGATTACTCGTGCGAAATAATAACGCTCACCAGTTTAAAGAAACAAGAGGTGAGAGAGAAAATATTCGCCGCTTCAAACTGCCGAAAAAGGAAAAAGGGTAGAGTTGGAGTTTGATATGATCGAGAAGTCTAAGGTTTTCTAATGGCTTAATAAAAAAGATATGCTTATCAACTCAATCAACTCCATAGTATATATATGTATTCCATCGGTCGGATTCAATTTATTTTGATTTTAAGATATGTTAAACCGCTTTTAAATTGATAATTTGTTTTTTATTTATTTTTTATTTTTTAAAACCGAACAAACCAACTCATCCTAACAAACCGACAAAAATTGATCGGTTTAATTTGATTCGATTTGTTTGATTTAGATGATTTTTCTTACATCTCTGTATCGAAACTAAAGCAAAAGTATATAGCATTGATTTTTGAAAAAATTGGTAAACAGTTTAATTTATAGGTCATTTATTATTTTTCGTTAAGTATAATATTTTTTAACAAGTAAGTATATCTGTATAAAAGTTTTAACGCCCAATGTCCTTTTAGAATGAAAATATCTTAAAACATATAAATTTATTTGTGTTTTTTCAAAACATGCATGAAAAATATAGATAAATGTAAAGAACACAGATAAATTTATCTGTTTTATAAAAACACGTGTAAAAATAAATTTATCTGTTTTATTAAAAACACGTAAAAGAGTACAGATAAATTTTTCTGTGCCTTTTTAAAACATATATAAAGAATACAAATAAATTTATCTGTCTTTTATTGAAAATATGTGTAAAGAATTAAAAATAAATTTATATGTCTTATTAAAAATACATATAAAGAACATAGATAAATTTATTTATTTGTATTATCCGTGTTGATATGTAAATAGATAAATTTATTTATTTATATATTAAATAAATAAATATTAAATAGATAAATTTATTTATTTGTAGAGTATTTTTATAAAAAATTACGAAATTGAATTAAAATGGTTAATAAATTTTGTGCATCAAAATTTATGATTTTAGACCTTTTTAACTTAAAAGCTTCTTGATTCTTCTCCTCAAAGACCAAAATTAGTCCTCACTGCCATGTTAGTACAAAAGGAAGAACAAGTTTTTTTTCTATAATGAAAAAAATTAAAGATAAACTTATAAGTTTGAAGCAAACCTTAATATGCAAACCCTAAACCCCACTTTACTGAAAAGAGGGTTTATAAGTCAACCAATCTCTGCACCCCCATAAACGAAACGGAGAATGAATTCTCTACCATCGAAAGTTGTATAGTACAGGATGTTCATTTCCACGAACCATACTAGAATCATTCGTCGTTATCGTTTTGTTGGTTGCCATCGCCATTTCTTGTATCTTCTCCACCGAATCATGTAACAGTTCAACATCTTGCAACCCTAAAGATTCAATTTCAAATAAACTCCGCATCTTTACCCCTTCCAAAACTTTGTCCGCAACCTCTCCCTTCTTTGTCTCGGATTCCAACCGAGCCAAAGCCGCCTCGTACTTTTCTCGGAGCTCTCTGATCTGGTCGCCGTCGAGTAGTTGGGCCGCCGTGTCGGCATCTGGATCCGCGCCTGGGATTGTAGATAGGTAACGATCAATGACGGAGTTGACGGAGGGGTTGCCGTAGGCGAAGGCGTTTAGGGCCCCTGAGAAGGCGATAACTGCGGCTTCGCCGCCGCACAAGTTGCAGAGATCTCCGACCTTCTTGAACAGCCCATCACGGCGCTTCGTGAATGTCGTCTGCCGTCTGAGTTTGTCCTCTATTTTCTTGATTTCGATTCTACGTCTGCCCATCCTTTTCTTTTCTTTTCTTTGTATCGTTGCATGTAATTGACAGCGAAGAAAAGATTCCAGAGAAAGAGAAAAATATTTATTCAGTAAGAGTTCGATATATATATATATATATATAAAATAAAAAGGCAAATGTCTCATACATAAATGTCGGTCACACATATTTCAATCAATGGTAAAAATTAGCATCCCGCCCAAATTGGAGCCATCCAACGGTGATGGTTACGCCAAACATGAGAGCCTCATTTTCAAATTTCAGTGGAATAGCAAACAGCAAAACCACATCAGAAAAGCAAACCCACAGCCTCTCTCTCTCTCTCTCTCCGTCGAACACCGGACTCTGTTCGTTTCCAGCATCGAAGGTTTGTTTTCACTTTCTCACCTCTCCCCTCTTCACTACTGTCAAAAAATACTCAGCCACAGCGTCTCTCTTTTTGTTTTCATAGCATCGAAGCATCGAAGGTTTGTTCTTTTTCTCTGTTCTGGTTTGTAGAGTATTTTTTAATATACATGCTGCCAATTTACTTCTTAAATTTTTTACAGGAATAAAAGAAAGTATAATTTCAGACAAACAAAAAGTAAAGACCTATAAATGAAGCAAACTTAATCAATGTATAACACTTTTATTTTTTAATTTGCTTGGTGTATTTTTTTTTCTTTTTTGAAATTGGTTGTTTTTATAAATATGTCGTTTGAGAGTGCTTATTGAAATATACGAGTGATCTCAATAAAAAATTGTAAAAGCATCTTTAAGCACGGAGAATACATAATATATTATATATATATATATATATACAAATACAGCTGGGCTATAACCTACCAAATAAGTATAGATTTGCTTTTCATAAAGTATCTTGAAATCTCTCAATTGTTATTAATTTTTAAGATATAGTGGCCTTATTTGTAGGGATGATTTTTTTTTTTTCATCCTGTTCTTGTCTCATTTTATAGAATTTTTTCCAC
>JAOTRH010000013.1:8833275-8843478 GCA_034768845.1 Heliamphora exappendiculata | reverse complement strand
ATTTATAAAAACAAGTGAAAAGTATATAATGCATTAAAATCTTTTTATGACAAACACCTCACTTTTCCTTCATTTCCTCTCAATTTGGAGGGAAAGAGAAGTGTTAGAATGTTTGTACTCTCTTCTCGTCACAACACTTCTATACCCTTTCCTTTATTCTCTCCTAAAATGCAATCCAAACAGAATATATATAACCAACTTTTTTCTTCCAATTTCTTCACTTTCCCTCCCAACACCTCAATCCAAATAAGGGCCAAAATTCCCATGAAGGGAAGGACCCATAGCCTGTTCTGTAAACTGATAGCAGAAGACACCTGTGCAATCCCGACTTTTTCATTCACTTCTTTTTCAACCCTCCACATACCCCAGTATTTACTAATGTCTTTGTGATGTTAAGACCTATTTTTCTAAAGAAAAAAATTAAAAAAAGAAAGAAAGAAAAAAGGCCACCTTTCTAACCCAACATTGAATCCCACATGCAAATTGAAATGGTGTTACTTGGGGCAAAGAGCTCCTATATGTGAGAACTGATAAGAGAAATGACAGGCAGACCCCCACTCACTCCAGCTATTGTGCATGCCTCATGTTAACACTTCACTTTAAACAGATGGTACAACTTTCTTTGACATAACAGACATATTGCCCATTTTAGTGCTTTTTCTTGGTTTGGAACAAATCATTTAGTGTGTGTGTGTGTGTGTGTTTGTGTGCGCATGTGTGTGTGTGTGTGTGTGTGTGTGTGTGAGAGAGAGAGAGAGAGAGAGAGAGAGACCTGATGACCAGGAAGAACAGCAAAATTTTCCTTCGTCAACATGTTTCACATCAAGTCCAAGGAACCATGATCCAGCACTGACATCATCATGGGCATATGTACGGAGAATTGATCTGCAAAAAGAAGAGAAAGTAAACTGAGTTGAAGTTACATGTTTACAATTATTGCGAAAAAGGAAAAGAACAACAAAATGAAAGAAACAATAACCTGTTTATTGAAATAAATTGAGCCAGAGAGCGCGATATGGCGTATAGCTCGCCAGAAGCATGTCGAAAGTATCTGTGCAAAGAAAAAAGTTATTTGGGTGCATATAAATGGAATGATGCGCATACAGGAGTCAGCATTCTAGACACAACGAGCTGTGCTAATGCATTCGCGTTAGATGCGTATTGCTTTCCTTCTCATTACGTTCTTCTCTCCCCTCCCCCTCTTCTTTTTGATAAACAATGCCCTTTCTCTCATGGAAGAAGAAAATAATTATCTATTTAGGACTTAATACACAAGGTATATTACATGCAACAAAGGTAATCACTTATAACTTTCAATATCTATCACACGTCAAGTACAGTGGCTAAACTAGAGGCAAGTACTTCTAACAAACAAGAATTTGCAATAATCTGTCCAGGGACATAAGCAGCAAAGTAAAATCAAATGTAGCAATAAAGATACATACGATTTTCGATCACCAAATTTCCACCATTCTGGTTCATACCATTTATGGGCCCTGAAGAAAGTTGGCAACATACAACAACAAACGAGTAAAGACGATGTCCAATTTCTAATTGCATAAACTGGATAATTGTGAGAAAAAAAAACATTTTGAAGAGACTCACGGATCAGAGAAAACTTCGCCTGATTTCATGCACCCAATATAAACGCGAGGTTCATCCAAATGATTAGCGAGTGACGCTCCTAGGGCATCTGTATAATAAAAGGAAAGCCCATGTCGATAAGTATGGACACCAATTTCCTAAGTGTTATAATCTAGAAGTTAACTGAAACAATCAAGGAAGCTAGCTTTGATTGTTCTTTTTTATAACACAACAGCTCGCCCCATAAATAAGGTACTGTGTTATTAAGGAATTCTGCAGAAGGTAAGGTACTTTCAAGAAAATGCTTTTGTCAACTATAAGCTCTTTCAAGTGGTCATGCCCAATCAACAGCTGCAAACTTCAGTGGAAACATCATAACAACTGTGGCAGTGACCATCCCTTTTATATGCTTTTCCAGACAGCCAAAACACAAGTTCACATCATGAAAGAGGTTAGAGGTGTCTCAATGATGCAGCACAATGTTATTAACCAGAATAACATATACTGCTTTACTTTATTTCTTGTTTTTGTTTGGGAGTAGAGATACTTCAAATGTGGTTGTATAGATAACCTTCACATATGAGAATTTGATTTTTCTACATAGTTGTTTTCTTAACAGCTCCAATAAAATTGTTATCTGGATTTAACGATTGGTGGGTATCATTTCTAAATCATAAACCCCCCACCCCCCACCCCCTCGGTGGAGTAGAAAAATCAAATTCTCATATGTGATTCTTCATGAATAAGTGCTCATTCATTGCCCTAAATGGCACATTCCTTTTTTTCTCTTCACACTGAAGCAATTCATGCAGTCTACAGGAGAGAAACAGAATGATGCAGGCATGTTGCATTGTTCACTACTTAATCCAACGATGTGGACTACATACCAATATTAACATAAACATCATCATTGACCTTAGCATAGAACTCAGCATCCCAGTGCTCCACCGCATGACTGAGGAACAATTTTGTCTTTTTTGGCTGCTCCTCAGGAGCCTCTGTCAGATCCTTCTGCATAGAGGGAAGAGAGAGTCATATATTTGGTCACTTAAATTTCATTTTTAACATCCTGACCAACCGCCAATTTAGTATAGCATCTACAGTTTATAAGTTTGTAACATGAAATTTTAATTTGTATACAGCTAAGTAGCATAGACACAGAAACACGACACTACACGAACACAAAAACTTGGAGGTCACGGGTTTGAGACATGAAAGCAGTCTCTTGCGAATGCAAGGTAAGGCCACGTACCCATCATGGTCTGCCCCTACCCCCGGACCCTGCATATGCGAGAGCTTAATACGCTGGGCTGTCCTTTTATATATTTACTGCATTTCAATTATATTTAAAAAACTTCAAGGTAATAAAAATATGTAACATATTACTACTTAACTTAAAAGGTTTTATGCTTTATTTTAAAAATGTTTCACAGTATGTTTAGTGTGCTTAAGTAGCGTTTGAAAAAATGCACAAAAAGTTGCTACCATGACAAGAATCATCACATAAAACGTGTTGGAGGGTCCAAGAAGTTTCATTGAAGCGCCTGTAAAGTGCCGGAGAAGAGTCTGATATTAAAATTTTAATTTTTTAGGTAAGAAACGTTTAAGAAGTGGTAGATACGGTTTTAGGAGTGTCCAAGGAGTGTTGGTGTCCAATACAGGTATCTGACACGACACGTTTTTTTCGTCAAATAGTACATGCTTCTTAGGTATACAATATATAAATACAAGCAAACACACAAATGCACAACTCATGCAGCACTTGACATAGCAATAATAAATTCTTTGTGCAGTTGTGGGTTGTGGGTTGTGGGTTAGTATAGTTTTATAGGTCATTGGATCCCAAACTTTCTACCTCTTAGGCGCTGGATATTTTTTCATAACAATATCATCATCCAGAGAAAGATAATGACATACTAACTGCATTTCATTTTTGCAGAACAACATAAACATTTATATCTCCTGAACATATGATTATTAAGGGGAGAACATACAAGTATAATGAAGTCATTATTCTGGTCATTTTCATTGTCGATCTCCCTGTCCAAAATGTCACCACGATTGGCACTGCAAAATACATGAAAACTTAATTATAAAAAAGCTACTGAACAAGTCTTTATCCAATTATGAACTCATCAAATAAAGACCTTCTTCCTATTACAAATCGTACAATTATGCCCTTCTCATCTTGCAATTTCTTCAAAGCTGCACCTGCACGTATTGGAATCCATATAAGCAATAGTGCACTAGTTAGGGACACAAATTTAAAAAGAATAAGAACTATATTGCTAAACTAGGAATTTCTCACAAGGGAGTTGCAACAATACAACATCATATACTAAACTAAGAAAATTCACATTGATTCATAAATTTGAGTTGGTGATCCTAGAAAATTCCTACGCCATGCAATTTAGGTATTCAAGGCATGCTTGAAGAGAGAACTATCAGCAATAGTAAAAATCCAAGTGCATCCAATCTCTTTGATTTCACTTATTAGCACAAAATTTTTAAGTGAGCATAAGAAGCTGAAACTTGATAACAATAAGCTACAGAAGATGTAATCTGCAGCACAACGGCTCAAAGAAACAAAGAAGACACTACCTCATCATTCCTTAAAACAATCCCTGTCGCCTAGGCAACATTCCAACAACTAATTCATGCTTATGTTTATTGACTTTGTTGACATTAACTTTTGTTCAGCTATTTGCATTTCAAATGGATCTCACACAAACTACAAGCATCAACCTACAGGCTTTCACAGCTAGTAAGTTAAAACTTTTGGGCCCATTTCGAAACTCCAATGTATGTAGATGGCAGCATATTCAAATGTACGCCATCAGCTTCCTGGTCCTTGGATATTTAGCTAATAGGATTAACTTTATATGGGAAACGGTAGAACCTTTCTACCAAGCCTATTGACTCTACACTAAAATTGGCACTGATCCCATTTTTCTTTTGGCAATGATTTTTGTTGCACCATTTTTTCCTCTAATCAAAGGTAAGACATCCCCTAACCCAACATCAATTTTTAATTACCACAACAGACTTCACCACCGTGTTGCAGTGGCTTTATCGAAGGTTCTTCTAGACATAAATTAACCATCTGAATTAATTCGTGCGTCCACTGCTTGGAGGAAGCTAGTGTTTCTTAATAAGTATTTTCTGGCTCACCCAAATACATCTTCTAACTTTATTGCCGAGTTTTAAATCCAAACATCATGGATTGTATACATATCTTCGAATCTATTCTCTTAAATCAGACACAAAGTGATTAGTAATGAGATACGTACCACCACGAACGCATAAATAACCCTAGCTGTGAGATATTATTTCAAATTATTGGCTACATGTTCCTAGATAATATCACTAATGCGAAAGCATAACAATTATTTCAGAGTAACTTACAGCCATTAGGATTTAGGCCCATAACCAACTACTATTGCTCAAGTTTGCACATCAAAAAAGTGGTTGAAATATATGTCATACATGTTTCCATGAGCACCATTAAAACAAATGGGTTCTCAATAATGTTCTGTATGTTTCCTTTTCCATTAGCTATTTTACTAATGTCCTGTATATTAGGATTACAAAAACCAGGTGTCTAGTCCAGTGGCGTCGATCAGTAATTCATTATCAACACCATCTACACTAGGAATAAAGGTCAAAACTCACAAAAAGAAAAGGTATTCTACCAGTTGGCATCCATGCCTTGCGGATAGCATGTCTGTTGTTCTTGCGGCCAAACCTCGTAATAATTCCTATAACAGCTAGAATCTTTTTCTTTGTATGAGTCTCGCTATTATCTGAGGAATGTTTTGAATCAAAACCTTCCTGTCTTGCTTTAGCCAGCTCCATCTCAAGGGCTTCTAACTTCTTTTGTTGCTCTCTGGCAAATAAAAGATATCACTGTTTCCGCAAATATAACGCACAATTCAAATCAGGCAACAGAAATCGAAAATACATGGAGAACAGCACAATCAACTTACCTGCATGCTATAATTTTTAGTGTGTCATCAACAGATATAGCAGATTGGCCCTGAAAATGGGAGACCACCAGTATAAATTCCCAAATGATGCATATATGAAAAACCTATCCCATAGTCATGTTATCCTATAACTACATACAAAAATGAAACCATAGTCCTATTATCCTACTACATGTCTCATACTCTTGCCCTTGACTAAAGAACGGAAGTATGGAACCAGTAATTGCTATCCACCTGAAACTAATTGGGTATGTGCAGATTTCTGTAGCTGTTTTTTCTCCTGTATTGAAATAAGGCCTGTCCAGTAAGAGGTCAATGTCAAGTGGGCGCGTAGATTTTCTAGTTTTCGATTGTCTTTCGATCATTCATTTGCAATTGTACTACTTCCAGAGCCTTTGGGCACCCCTAAAGTTGGATCATAGTAAATCAACAATTTGACAATCTATTTCCTCTGTTTACCGGAATAAACAGATATACAAACTCAAGACAATGCATGCGTTTAATCATGGCAGCGTAATGGATTTAATAAAGATAATCACAATTAGGGACTGACGAATGATTTTAATTTAGGAGGGGCAAATTGTTCTTATAAATTTTTAGGGGAGCATATATTAAATTTTTAAAAAAATCTTAGAGAGACGAACCTATATAATTATGAAATATTTTAAACTAATACTACTATAATAGTGAGTTTTTTCAAAATCTTAGGTAGGCGGCCGCCCCCATCCGCCCCTCCTTTCGGTCCATCTATGATCACAATAATCGTAGGAATAATGATAGTGATGCGGGTGAGAATAGAATAGAGGCAATGAGGTAATCAATTCGGTTACGAACAGTACATGTTACACCGTATGATGGGTTCACACCAACACTTGGTGATAATAGATTTAATAAAGAGAATCACGATAATAGTAAAAATAATAATAATGATGATGGTGAGAATAGAATGGATGTATGGAGGTAATTCATCTGAGTCTGATAGTGAAAGAGAATTGCTCAAACAAAAATTCTATAGACAATGCATATTACATTGCATAAATCATCCCATAGTTTCAAGTATGATGGGCTTCATCAAGTATTGTGTGGAACCCACTATAATTGCGAGTATAAGATTATTTATTGGGTGTGACATTCTCATAGCTGGATTAATACTAAGCATCCCAAAAAAATGTAGTGAACTCCACATCAAATATTGGTGCGGAACCCATACACTTGTAAGCATGCAATAAATTATGCAGTGTAACGCTGACGGTTTGAAGCAGCACAAATGCTAAAAACATACCAAAATTTAAAAATAAGAAATTAAGTTTGGCAACCGGCATTTGGCTTAAAGCTCAAAAAGTCAAAAAACTTTAATTTTCAATTCCTAACTTTTAGCCTATTTACTTTAAGGCTCTTTGGCTTTTCTCATAACAATTTTTAATTTTATCCTTCTAAATGTAAAATTACACAAGTTTTAACCAAACAATTATACTCCAGCTTATTTAGGCGAAAGATCAATTATGAAATTTCATATTGAACTTATTTAATTTTTTTATAACTTGAAACTCATTATTTTCTCAACCAAATGATCTTTTTAAATTTTACACTTAGAGTGGTTGAAAGCTAAAAAGCTGCCTTCAAGTCGTGTTGACAAAGAAAGGCTAAATCTAGCCATTATTGCATAAGGGTACCTGACCAGTTCTCCTATCGAGCTCTTTAATTAAATGAACCCTGTTCCGAGCGTCCTGCCACAACCTGTCAATAATACATTTAATATTGAAAAAAAAAGGTCAGTATATGTATATCTAAAAAAAAAATCCTAAACTAATGCCCAAGGAATTCAAATGAAAATTACTAAAAAGTCTGATTTAAACAGGTGTTATATAGAGAGGGAGAGAGGGCTGACCGGCCGGCGACGTAGAAGGAAGCCATGGTGGCGAACATAGAGAGGAAAAGAGTCGAAATGCGAGACCGAAAAGCCGCACCAGATAGCCGGTTACTCGACGGCCGGCTCTGCATTTCTCCTCCGATGTAGTTCCGACGTATTAATAGGAGCAGACAAGAAGACCTTCGCCTTCTTCAGGCAATTCTCATTGGCTATCGGCGAGGATTGAATGCCATTGATTTCTGAAACAAACGGATCTGTGTAAATTGAGATCTCGATTCCGAGACCGATTCAAAAAAAAAAAAAACGAAGATCGATTGGGGAAGAAAACGATCGGGAGGCTAGCGGGGATGCAATTCTTGGATTTTGAAATGATTTTCAGAAGATTAAGATTGAGATTGAGATTGAGATTGAGACGACTCAACCGGTTTGTTTGGATATTTGTCTTGTAAATCCAGCGACAATTAACGGCACGCTGGGCGAAACCGCAACGCAAGTAACGGGTCCTTTTATCATAAGGAGAATGAAATGACATCTTCTCCTCCATCGACCCGGTACCCTATTTCCATATGGACCCGGGCTATGGATGTCAATTTTCCTTGCCCGCCCCGCTCGTCATTTTTTTTAAATAATTCGTAGAACGAAAATAATATTTACTTTTTTTTCTTTTAATTTTTTTATTCTTCAATTATATAAGATAATATATAAAAAATTTAAATTTATAATAAAACTAAAATATGAAAATATTATTTTTATTTAACATGTTTCATCTTTATTTTTTTATTTTAATTTTTAAAATTTTAATTTTTAATTTACTATTATTTTTTATTTATTATATTATTTTTTGTTTTTATTAGCACCACCCACCCTATTCTATTCCTACTTTTTTTCCG
This sequence comes from Heliamphora exappendiculata, assembly GCA_034768845.1. Classification (NCBI taxonomy): domain Eukaryota; kingdom Viridiplantae; phylum Streptophyta; class Magnoliopsida; order Ericales; family Sarraceniaceae; genus Heliamphora; species Heliamphora exappendiculata. Next base: position 8,835,148 of record JAOTRH010000013.1, on the reverse strand, counting down.
ATCTTTTTTCACTCGTTCCTATTCCAATAAAATAAAGAATGGAGATAAAATATTATATTTTTATTTCCATCTCGTTCTATCGTCATTTTTAATCCAAGTTATGTATAAAAGAGATTTTAAGAAAGAATAATTAATTATGAGTACTATATTTGGAATCTGTTTTGTGATGGGTCCAAATCATTTATAAAATAACTCAAGAGATTATTAATTTTAAATTTTATTAAAATATCAAACGTAAATACCCTTTTGTATGTTTATATATATAAATATACGGATTATATATGGTATTTCGAATTTAAAATACCATATTTAATACCAAGAGATTTTGTATATATTAATGCCATAAATTCCATCCTAATTTTTTTATTCTGAATTTTGGTAATACCATAAATTTTATTCTGAATTTTTTCATTCTGAATTTTGAAAACGCCATTTTAGTAGCGCTATAAATTTGCAGTTACAATACATCCCTAATGTGAATTTGATTTCTTGTTGTATAATGAGAACATTTTTAATACGTCACAGTTTAATAAGAACATTTTCATTATGAATATTTTCATTATGCCGCAGTCTCATTTAATGGTTTAATGATAAAATAAAGTTATGAATATCACAGTTTAATGAAAACGGTCTCATTATAAATGTCAATAAGAATATAATGAGAATGCATTTCATTAAAGACATTCTCAGGAGTTTTCATTGCAATATATTCACATTTTTGTAATTTTCTTATGTGAATTTATTTTTTAAAGATTCAACACCCAATATAAATTAATTCACGATATTACGTCACAGTTTAATAATAACATTTTTATTATGAATATTCTCACTACGCCACATTCTCATTTAATGGTTTAGCACATTCCATTGAGAATTTATTTGCGAATGAGAACACAGTGCAACCTTGTACAAAATTTTATTGTAACGGTTAGTTTTTTGGATGATAACACATTACAATGAGAAATAAAAATATCCTTATTATGAACATTATCACAATACCACATTCTTATTTAATAGTTTAATGACAAATTATGGTTATGATTATTACAGTTTAATGAAAGCGTTCTCATTGTGAATGTCAATATGGTACATGGAGAATACATTCCATTGAGAATTCAGTAATGAAAATTTATCATTTCAGTCATTGATGAATTAAATATGAAAATCGAACACAATCTATGCGTAACGTAAAAATCATAGACAACATAGGATAAATATTGCATAATGAGTTCAATAAAAACCCCCAGTACGATTCAGAAACGCGAAGAGAATGCTAAATGTCGAAATTATCGCACATAGGGTTTGCGAATGAAAAATGCAATATTCAATTCTCATTACTTACTCTTTAGAGTAATTCTTTGCCGTTCGATAGAGATGAATCAATAAGTTATTTCTGAAACAAGGTCGCAAAGAATTTCGAGTCAATATTTTTAAAGATTGAAAAATCAGTTGAGGAGCATATTCTTTTGTTTCGATGAAAAATTTAGGATAATGGTTACAAGGTTGGAAAATTTGAGATAGCGCGAATAGAATTTTTATAGTAAGAATAATTTTAGTAAATAACAACATAAAAAGACTTAATAGAATATATAATTTTAAATAAAACTTATTTCAAAATAAACTAACGAAATGAAACCTCTATCACGAGCTCCCTAAACAAGAATGACAATTTGTTGGGAGAATATCCAACGCTAAAATAAAATACATGCTCGGGGATCCAGAAAATACATTTTTATTAAGCTTTCAACAATTTACAATAATCTGAAATTTACAGAGAATGAAATAACAGGAATAATTAAATGGAATTTACAAACCGAGTCCTGCAATCGCAGTTTCCTTAAGAATGATTCGCCGCCTACCGAGGGTGTTGTAG